>PVHP010003938.1:0-74832 GCA_004024765.1 Zapus hudsonius | reverse complement strand
CCCCCCATCACTTGACAACTGAGTCTTCAGGGTGATGATCATGCTCAATCCCAGGGGAAGGGAAGACCATGCCTCAGGGACACTCCTGCACTATTTACCTCCATTTTTATTTTTTGAAGCTGAGTTTCACTTTAGCCCAGGTTGGCCAGTGCTGGATTAAAGGTGTGTACCACCATACCCATCTCCTCATTGGGTCAACACAGTATTTCTTTGTTTATTGAGAAGGAGAAGGGCACACCAGATCATCTTGTCACCACCATAGATGAACTCTGGATGCATGCACCACTTTGTGCATCTGGTTTTAGGTGGAACTGGGGAACTGACTCTGAGCTTTGCAAGAAAGCACCTTTAACCTTTGAGCCATCTTCTCAACCCCCAAATTATCAGTTTTGAGTGTTTGTAATTTATTTATTTTCCCCATTTTGAACAAGAAGCTTATTTAAACAACAAACAGGACCCTCACAGGGAAAAGTATCCAAGATTCATTTTTTTTAGAGTGATTTATTCCTACTTAAAGACAGATTGCCTTCACAGACCAGTACTTTCCCCCTACCATCTCCATTTAATGTCAACTAAAACATTGGCCATTTGGTTTTAAAAAAAGAAAGAAAGAAAATCGCAATATGCTTGTGCACACATACCAGTGACTTTGTGTACAATAAAGGAGTGGGGACGGGAATGCTGAAAGAATAAACTACACTGTAGTAGCCGGGTGTGCTGGAACCCAGTTGCGGCTTTCTAATTGAGAACGCATTCTTGGTCTACAACACAATTCGTGAGTAAAGTAGCAGGGTCACTTTTTAGTAGGCCCCGCCCCCTGTCTATTGTTATCTTCATCTTCATTTCTAGCTCTCGTTCACAATAGGCTTTCATAGTTTACTGAGTGGTGTGTGCCTCTTCATCTTAAACTGCACCCCAGAACCATCCCATTCCATAACCTTCAAATTAATATGATCGTTGTTCTCAGTCTTCACTCCTTTGGGTGAGCGTAGGCCATGGTGAGCGCTGGAGAGAGCTGCCTGCTGGACGCTCACCCAGGAGGGGAGGAGCTTACAGGCAAGGCTCCAGGAGAAGCTGGAATATGAGGGGGGGGGAGGGAGAGGGAGAGGGAGGAGGAAGGAGAGAGAGAGAGAGCTCACAAGTATGGGTGCTCCAGGGCTTCTGCCATTGCAAACGAACTCCAGATGCCAGCATGTGCCATTTTTGTAATTATAAACTCATGTTTGTTATTTTCTGTTGTTATTGCTGCTGGGTTTTTTGTTTGTTTGTTTTTGAGGCCAGGGTTCATGAACCTTTGACCTTCCTGTTTCCACCTCCTTCCCACTGTGATTACAAGTGTGAGCCACCATGCCTGCATACACTTTAATTGTAGCCTCATAACCTTGGAAATTGATGCTGCCTACTATTACATCATACCAAATGGACAAAACTCTTCTGTCACTGTCTCTAGAAAATCAGTTAAAATCTCAATGTAAGGGTATTCATAATCCACCTTTTAAAATAAGGTGTTGCACGCCTTTAATTCCAGCAATGGTAGGAGGATCTTTGTGAGTTCATGGCCAGCCTAGGCTAGAGTGAGACCCTACCTTGGGAAAAGAAAAAAACCCAAAAATAAATGAAATGAACCCAAAAATAAATGAAATGAACTTTTAAAATTCAGTTTCCTCATTTATTTTTGTCATTTTTATTTATTTGCAAGGAGAGAGAGAATGAATTGGCATGCCCGGGCCTCTAGCCACTGCAAACGAACTCTAGACATGTGCACCACCTTGTACATCTGGTGTTATGTGGGCACTGGGGAATTGAACTTGGGTCCTTCTGCTTTACAGGCAAGCGTCTTAGCCGCTGAGCCATCTCTCTGGCCCTGGTTTGGTTTTTTTGAAGCAGGATCTTACCCTAGCCCAGACTGGCCTTGAATTCATAGTGATCTTCTACCTCAGCCTCTTGAGTGCTAGCATCAGAGGTGTGAATCCACTCCTCATTTATTTGAGTTACTAGTTTTGAATGTTGGCCGTGTGGTTGGCCTCCCCCGCTCCCATGTTTTTAGGAGTCTGTAGTTGACATAGGGGTTTGATGCTATGCAATAAATATGGAGGTCAAATTTATGTTCTCTGTGCACTCGACCAGAAGTCCCATTTGTCCACAGGTGATGAAGTGAGCTTCCCTGGTGCAGGCAAAGGCGAGTTGCACCTCTTCTCTGCAAGATGCTTCCAGCACACATTTCCCACCACAGCGTAAACTTTCTCATTCTCTTTTCTAGTGAGCATTTGTCCTGCGCATTCACCTTCTTTCTCCATGGAGAAAGCAATGTGTGCACAAGTGTGGAGATTGCCCAGCACCAGCCAATTTACTTGATCAACGAGGAGCACATACACATGGCTCAGTCTTCCGCACCATTCCAAGGTGAGTCTAGAGAACATGCTGTTCTCTGCTCTGTACCAGTGCCGCCAAATGGATAGCTGGCTGTCTTGCCCACTAAGGTTTCATAGAATAGGATGTTAAGTGGATTGTTCAAAGATGGCATGAGCCAGCTTTTGAAGAAGGAAGGAACAACTGCCATTTCACAAAGAAGTAGTAGAAACTTAAGAGTCTTAGTGAAGTTGTATTGCCAATTTTGAGAATTTTCTATAGAGCAAAGTAAGACTGATAATGTTTATAAATTATGATGAGCAATTAATAAATTCTATAAATAGAATTATATTGTGTTTTTAAAAAAGGTTTTGGGCTGGAGAGATGGCTCAGTGGTTAAGGCACTTGCTTCCAGTGCCTAAGGCCCCTGGTTCAATTCCCCAGGACCCACATAAGCCAGACCCACAAGGTGGTGGCCCTGGTGCTTGCTCTGTCTCTCTGTCTCTCTCTGTCTCTCTGTCTCTCTCTCTCTCTCTCTCTCTCTCTGTATCTCTCTGCTTGAAAATGAATAAATAAAAAAAAATCACAAGAAAAAATATAAAATTATATATATATATATATATATATAAAATTTTAAAAAAGTTTTAGCAATGTTCTAACAACAGAGTACTATTAAACTTAATACTCAAAATTTGAACCAAAATCAAAGTTGTAGAGTTGTGGTATGTAGCTTCTTTAATGATAGTAATACCTTTAATAATTAATTTCCTTAAAATTACACATTGAGACTCTACCTTGAAACACCACCCCCTCCCAAAAGTATGTATGTGTGTGTGTACATACATACATTGATGATAAGAATTTGGTTTGGGGGTTTGTTTGTTTTTGCAATCCTACCTCCCTCCTGAGTGCTGGGATTAAAGGCTTATGCCACCCTTTTCTGACCAAGTATTTGATTTTAATTTAATTTAATACATTCATCATCATGCTTTCATCATTTCTTTACCACTTACATATCCCAAAATAATTTCATGTCCTTTTAATTTGAGCATTCTAAATCTTTTGGTTTGTTTTTCTTTTGTTTTTATTTCTTTAGGTAGGGTCTCACTCTAGCCTAGGCTAACCTGGAATTCACTATGTAGTCTCAGGCTGGTCTCAAACTCCTCCTACCTGTGCTTCTGGAGTGCTGGGATTAAAGGCACGCAGCACCACACTTTATTTATTTATTTATTTATTTATTTATTTATTTATTTATTTATTTATTTATTTATTTATTTATTTATTTTTGCTACTGCAAGCGAAAGCCACCTGGCTTTACATGGGTGTCTGGAAATTGAAATTGAACCCAGGTTGGCTGGCTCTGCAAGGAAGCACCTTGCCTGGTGAGCCATCTTCTCCTGGGCCCTCTTCTTGGCTGTCTGTGAACTCTTCTATATCAATATAACAAAGAAAGAAAGTCTTCCATTTGCCAGGTGTAGGGGAGTGAGCCCCCATACTTTATCATTCTTTAAATTTCCTTTATTTTGCTATAAAGTTCAAAAGTACATAATTCTCAGATTACACACTTAGAAGGCCATAGCACATGCTACTGTGGATTGTCAGATTTATTTAAATACTTTCGAGTTTGAAAGTGCCAAGGACTATCTGTCTTCATCTTAGATTTTATTACTCAAAATGAAATCATTCATGGTGATAACAGAAGGCATTGATAGCCATGAGAGAAGCTATCTTTCCAACCTTGTTCATTGGGAAGGATAATATTAGGAATAGCTAGACCCTCTGGATTAATTATTACAAGCATGGCTCAGCGGTTAAGGCACTTGCCTCCAGTGCCTAAGGCCCTGGGTTCAATTCCCGAGGACCCACATAAGCCAGACCCACAAGGTGGTGGCCCTGGTGCACTCGCTCTCCTCTCTGCTTGAAAATGAATAAATAAAATATTTAAAAAATAAATAAAAATTTAAAAAATTAAAATTTAAAAAAAAAAAGAATGATTTCTCTAATGTGTAGCACATGTTTCTCCTCCTTCCATAGTGCTGATAAGTCCTTACGGCTTAAATGGCACGCTAACAGGCCAAGCGTACAAGATGTCAGACCCAGCCACCCGCAAGTTGATTGAGGAATGGCAGTACTTCTACCCAATGGTGCTGAGAAAGAAGGAGGAAGAGGAGCTGGGGTATGATGATGATTTCCCTGTGGCAGTTGAAGTCATTGTTGGTAAGAGAAAATGTTTTACCCAAAAAACACTTTCTTCCGTTTTAGTCTTTCTTAATGTAAGAAAGTCTTCCAGATTTATCAGAAGCAATCTCCATAATGTACCCATCTTACTTTTCTTCTCTTGACGCAGTGGTAGGTGCTGAATGGTCTTGACTGAGCACCAGTGCCCACTGAATTCCAGTGCCGTTAGCAGATTAGAACACACATTAGCAACTCTCGCCATAGCGAAGAATAACTCACGGCGCTTTGGGCAATACTTTCCCCTTGAGCTTTTGCCATGATCGATGGCTCTAGTGGTAGAGGTGGCAGTCTCTTGTGTGACCCTTCTCAGGCCTGGCTCTCTTCTTGCTTACAGGTGGTGTTCGGATGGTCTACCCGTCAGCTTTTGTTTTGATCTCTCAGAATGACATCCCAGTTCCTCAGAGTGCTGCCAGTGCTGGAGGCCATGTTCCAGCTGGGCAGCAGGGACTTGGGGGTGTGAAAGACCCAAATAACTGTGGGATGCCTCTGACTCCCCCCACCTCACCAGAGCAGGCTGTCGTAGGTGAGTTTGGGAATGTTCTGGTAGATAAGACCCCAGAAAGTCTTATGATGCCATTGCCAGGAAGACTACAAAATGGAAAAGGAAGAGGTATTTGGAGGTATTTGTGTCTTGAGTTTTTAGGCTAAACATGGGAAAGGCAGTTGTAAAGTGGAAACGAGCTCTGGCCTGGTGAACTGGGTTAGAAACGTTGAAACGTCATCCTTGCAGTAGAAGACTAGGTTTCGGTCTCGTGTGTGGTATTAACAGTACTTTTTCTGGGAACAAGAAAACTGTGATTCTTTAAAATGTAAGCTATTTGGGTTTTGTTTCATTTTTGTTTTTCAAAATGGAGATAAGCCTGTCCATTCCATGACATGAAGAATAGTTTATGCTGGGCGTGGTGGCACACGCCTTTAATCCCAGCACTTGGGAGGCAGAGGTAGGAGGATTGCTGTGGGCTCAAGGCCACCCTGAGACTACATAGTGAATTCCAGGTCAGCCTGGGCTAGAGACTGCCTGGCAGGGGGTGGGGAGAGTAGTTTGTGTTAATAAGGAATGCTTCCTTATTTTCCCAGTCTACTCTTGGGGTCAAGGTATTTTACACTTCTTTTGTCCTGTTGAGCCTAATCCTACATGATAGTTATTAAATCTAATAGGTGTAAGTTGTAGGAGATAGGGACAGGAGAGCACTGTGTTCAGTAAGCAGTCCTCACAGTGCAGGCAGCCTAGCCCAGTCAACTGCTCGAGTCCAGCCAGAGGGGTTTTGTCCTCTAGTGGGAATCTTTCTGTACTTTAAGAGTATTGTGCTCCCAGAACTCTCTCAAGCAGAGGACAGACAGTTCCATGTACAAATCTGAAACGACCTTGTTAAAAGCTTTCTGCTATTAAAGTCTTCCCTTGCCCTGTCGCAAGCAGTCAGCTAGCCGAGCATAAAGCTCCTGTTGCTGCTTTGAGGCATGTTGGTTATGTTTGGTTGTTAAAGTTCAAACTAAGCACTGTGCCCTTTACATCTTTAATTTTGTAATTATGAGCCCTTCTGGATGAGTTGTATTCAGGGCTGGGGAGATGGCTCAGTTGGTAAAGTTTTTGAGTTGTAAGCATAACCATACAAGTTTGGTCCCTAGAACCCACATGAGAAGGATGAGTGTGGTGATGAATGCCTGTGATCCCTGCCTCGGGAAAGCAGAGACAGAAGGAACCCTGATGATCGCTGCCCAGCCAGCTTAGCCTAGTAGTTGAGCTTCAGGCCAGTGAAAAACCTGTTTCAAAGAGGTGTTTCTAAGGAAAACAGAGATTGTCCTTTGGTCTCCACACATACATGTAACATGTAATCATCATAATAAGTTGTGTCGAAAACTTGGTATTGAAGTGCCCCTGTGTCTTCTCTGGTGCTTGTGTAAGTGGTGGTAAAAATTGTCTGCTGCAGGGAGGGGGGGCCACAAGGAGTCCTCAGACCTGGGGGTGGTGGTTAGGCAGTGAGGGCATTTAGGCCAGTGAAGCACCGATTTCACTCATACTTGCAGACAGTGTTCTTGCTAGGGGGTAGGAGACAGAATTATATGAATATGAATTTCAGTAATTAAAACTTGTATCAATCTCTGTAATACCAGAGGACACTTTTCAAAAATTTCTGACACTCCAACTTCTCTTATTGTCTAGGTGAGAGTGGAGGTCTGCAGAGTGCTGCCAGTCACCTGGGCTCCACGGATGGGGCGGTGACTACTATGCACAGTCCAAAGAGAGCAGGGAAGATTCCTCCAAAGCTCCATAATCACATGGTCCATCGTGTCTGGAAGGAATGCATCCTCAACAGAACCCAGGCCAAGTATGCTTCTGGGTCATGGTTTAGTAACCATCTTTCTGCTGCACAGAGGCTCAGTCAGTTTTCACTATTGTGTGACCAAACCTGAAAGGTCTTCAAATTGTTATTTTGTGTTTTTAAGTTCACTAGAAGATGCTTTGAAACAAAATCCATACATTTACTTTACTTGATTTGATCCAGGAAATCTTTCTAGTTCCCAATCATCTAAAGATTGATTGGCATGGTGCTAAGGTGACGTTTTCCATGGTTGTCAGGACAGTACCAATGGGTTTGATTGTTCTTTGTGAACAGATTTATGAATGCTTCCCAACTACAAATGGAAACAAATTTCTTTGACAATTGTTGTTACATATTGGCCTTATGTTTTAATTGCCAGTGCATACCTGAGTTAATGACAGAGAGATGTCACATTAGCTGCTGTGTTCCTGTTTGTCAGTTTGAGGAAACTGGAATCTTCTCCTTCCCTATTCTTCCCACTTTTTCGCCATTCCTTTCTGCCTGCTTTCCTTAACATATTTCTGGGGGCAAAAGGACGGAGTCTAAGAAAAGACCTGTGGTGATTATTTGTAAACTGTATAAAAGATATGACAAAAAGTAGTCAATAAATGTTATTCCCTTGCCAAGATTCATGTAAACAATAACCAGCATATCATATGTCTGGTTGGGTCTCGCTTTAGCCCAGACTGACCTCAAACTCCTACTTCTGCCTCCCAAGTGCTGGGATTAATGGCGTGCACCACCATGTCAGGCTTCATGTCTGTTTTAATATGGGTGAGATGTCTACTTTATTATCATTGCAAGTGGACAAGTGCATTTTGGATTTCTGGAACAGAATGAATGTGGACATTCTTCCTGTGACTGCTAATAACTCATTTAGAAGTGAATTAGATTTTTCTCAAGAGACTTCTTTTTTTTTTTGGTTTTTCGAGGTAGGGTCTCACTCTAGTCCAGGTTGACCTGGAATTCAACTCTGTAGTCTCAGGGTGGCCTTGAACTCATGGCAATCCTCCTACCTCTGCCTCCCGAGTGCTGGGATTAAAGGCGTGCGCCACCACGCCCGGCTCAAGAGACTTCTATTCAAAGTTTTGCATATACTTTTATAATCAGTCCTTTGGAACAGTTTTTTTGTTTGTTTGTTTTCTTTTGATGCAGGGTCTCACTCTAGCCTAGACTGATATAGCAATCACTCTATAGCTGCAGGCTGGCTTCCAATTCACAGTTATCCTTCTGAGGGCTTGGACTAAAGGCATGTGCCACAACCCACACTTGGCTAACTTCAGATATCCTCTGTAACTCTTCCTACTTTGTTTCCTTGAGACAAAGTCTCTCACTGAACTTGGAGTTAGCACCATTTTTTTAGTTAGATAGGCTGCCCAGGGAGGCCCAGTGATTCTCTATCTTCTACCTCACTCCCTCAGCACTGGGGTTACAGGTATGTAGAGCCATGCCTGGCTCTTCACATGGGGCCTGGGGTGGAGCACAGGTGCTCCTGCTTGTGCAGCCAGCCCTCTCTCCATACCTAGAAGATGTTTGATTTTCAACTTTTAGTTCTCATTCAAAGTATTAAAATAGGGTCTGGAAGACGGCTCAGCTACTAAGAGTACTTCCTATGTGTACTTGAGGGCCTGAAATTGCCCGAATTCAGTTCTCCAGCACTCATGTAAACAGCTGGGCATGGCCACACATAACTGTAATTACAGCTCTGTGGGAGCTGGGACTGGACAATCTCTTTTGAAAACCGTAAACTATGGAGTCAATGATAGACTCCCTCTCATAGAAATATGTGGATAAGTGATAGAAGAGGGAACCTGGATATTCTTCTCTGGCCTTTGCATCCATGCTACACCACACACACACACACACACACACACACACACACACACACACACACACACACACACACACACACACCATACTCAATGTTTGAACAGTAAAAAGATTAATAAAAATGCCCAAAAGAAAGTATTACCTCACAGTGAATCCCAAAGACCCCACTGAGGTAGGAACTTAAGTGATTTGTTGCCTGTCAGAGTGTATATAATTTATGCTGTCAAAAAGGGGTTTTTGTTAGTTAGTTTGTTTGTTTTCAAGGTAGGGTCTCACTTGAGCAGAGACCTGGAACTCATAGCAGTCTTCTGCCTCTTCCTCCCTAGTGCTGGGATTAAAGTTGTGTACTACCATGCCTGGCTCACAATGTAATTTTTTATTTAGGTGAATTTGTGTGTGTGTGTGTGTGTGTGTGTGTGTGTGCGCGTGCGTGCAGTGTCTAACCCATGACCTTAGACATGTTTAGGCATGGATGCTGTTTCTTTTTTTTTTAAAGCAGTAGCAGCTACTTCTTGACGATGTTTAATTGATGTATATACCATCCATGTTAAACTTAAGTAGCAATATTTAGAATCCTGCTTCTAGTGTACATGACAGATAGTCTCTATCTCCCCCCTTCTCCTTGCTCTGAACCATTTTATCTACAAGACACCATTACTATGTAAAAGGCAGTTGCTTGGTCAACCATTTTCTCTCTAGAAGAGTAGGAATATCTCATGTTTGTACATGAGTCATATTTTAACCTTTCTAGGAGGAACCAAATGTCAACTCCAACTCTAGAAGAAGAGCCTGCTGGTAGTCCTGCTGCCTGGGATTTTGTGGATCCAACCCAAAGAGTCAGCTGCTCCTGTTCCAGGTGGGTAGCCAAAGAGGCAGACAGACAGCAGTCCAAGAGAATAATTGCACTGGCTGTGGGCTCAGCTTCTGGCTTCCTAGGTGTCTCCTCCTCTTCCAGTAGGGAAGAAAACAACCAGTCCTTTCTTACATGCAGATGATAGCAGTTTTATGGTCAGGACTCAGAAAGAATGAGTTATTGAAAGCAGGTTGGCTGTGTCAATAGGGTTTTGATGAAGTAGACATTTATCAAAGTTTTGTATTGATAGTGGTATTGCTTGTTGATGACTATCACAAGTATTTGGTAACACTTACTGAAAGCCACAATTACTTTAGCCATGCTGTGTCTTAACTCCTCATTCTTTGAGATACTTGGATAGGGGTCTCAATGACAACAACAACAATAACAATAATAATAATGGTTTTTGAGATAGGGTCTTATTCTACCCTAGGTTGATATGGAATTTCCTCTAGTCCCAGGCTGGCCTTGAACTCACAGTGATACTCCTTCAGCTTCCAAGTGCTGGGATTAAAGGCTTGTGGCACCACCACTGCCCCCTAAATTATTTTATGTAGAAAATTTTTGTGTCTTTTGACTTAACCACTATTTGTGATATAATATAGTAAAGGGTCTTATTGCTATGAGTTTTCATTAGGATTGTTAAATTTTTTTTAAGTATTTTTTTTTATTTATTCATTTTCAAGCAGAGAGAGAGAGAGAGAGAGACAGAGACAGAGAGAGAGAGAAAACACTAGGGCCACCACCTTGTGGGTCTGGCTTATGTGGGACCTGGGGAATTGAGCCTGGGGTCTTAGGCACTGCAGGCAAGTGCCTTAACCGCTGAGCCATCTCTCCAGCCCAGGATTGTTAAATTTTTAAGGAGATGAAAATCTTATCCCCTAGCTCAATTGACTGTTAGAATGTGCCTTGATAGGCCTGGGGAGATGGCTCAGTGGTTTAAGATGCTTGCTTGCAAAGCTGGCTGGCGTGAGATCCATCCCAATACCCCTGGAAAGCTAGACGTACAAAGTGGTGCATGGGTCTGGAGCTTGTTTTCAGCAGCAAGAAGCTCTGGCATGCTATTCCCCCTCCCCCCTCTAAAATGAATAAATACAGAATGTGTCTTGATGAATTTTTACCTTCCAAGCCTTAGAGTATGCCATTGTTTCTTTTTGAATGAATGAACATGAGAATGAATGGGCCCTGCCACTGCAAACGAATGCAAACACACCACATTTTGTGTCTGACTTACATGGATGGCCTGGGAATTGAACCCGGGCCAGCATGGTTTCCAAGCAAGTGCTTTTACCCACTGACCCATCTTCTCAGTCCCCCAGGTTCTGTTTGAATTGAAACCCCTTATTGAGAAAAATTCTTTCAGCCTTTGAAACTCATGGTTGATTTTTCTAAAAATAATATTTATTTGAAAAAGAAAGAGAATGGGCATGCCAGGGCCTCTTACCACTGCAAATGAATTCCAAACACATGTGCCACTTTGTGCATTTAGCATTATGTCCTGAGGAATTGAACCTAGACCATCAGGCTTTGCAAGCAAACACTTTTGACCACTGGGCCATCTCTCCAACCCAAGGTTGATTTTTTTTTTTGGGGGGGGGGAGAGTGTTTTTGAAAAAGCTGTTTGCTCATTAAGAATCTTTCTGAGCCTGTGAGGATCTCCTTCCCCTCTGAGAATAGGTGTGGCATCCTTCGGCCGAATACCTGTCTTACTTTTATCTCCATTCGCTTGTGAACTTTTTTAGACAAAGCATTTTTCTGTTAATATTGATTTATGGTTAGCCGATGGCTAAGTTCTGGTCCGCCATTATTAACTACATAGTACATTGATTTGTGCCTGCTCCTTATTTCCTGTTCTTTACTGTAATTTATAGATTGCTTTTTCTTGTTAACTATTGTTAATGACTTAAATCACATTTTTAGCTAACTACCTTAAATTATTCTGGGGACGTTTGGCATGTAAATCAGTGAATAAATAATGCTTTTCTTTTTGTGCCCTGGGATTATTGTTCTAGTTCTTCACCCAATTCCTATGCCTCTGGGTCTTTTTAATAGCTGTATGCAAAGCAGACCACCATTCCATCCACTTCCCAATGCTCATCTCTCAAAGGAACTGGGAAGGTGGCTCAGTGGCTAAAAGCACTTGTGTTTAAATATCTCTTAGACCTTACTTGGCACTTGTGTTCTGATTGTGTATTCTTTAAGAAGTATCCTTGCAGTCAGGCATAGTGGTGCAGGCCTTCCTTTAACCCCAGCTCCCAGGAGGATATGAGTTCGAGGCCAGCCTGAGACTACAGAGTGAGTTCCAACCTGGGCTAGAGCAAGACCCTACCTCGAGCAAACACCCCCCCCCCGCAAAAAAGAAAAAAAGTATCCATTAGGGGCTAGGGTAAGAGCACTGGCTGTGCAAGCATGAAGACTTGAGTTTGATCACCAGCTGAGTGTGGCTGAGCATGCCCATGACCCATTGCTGAAGGAGGCCAGGACAGGAGCCTCACTGGAGCTGACTGGTCAAAACAACCAGAGGTACCAGGTCAAGACAGTAAAGTAAGGTGGGGAAAAACTAGAGGAGGAAACCTCTGCCTGTGTGCACATGGGACACACGTGCATCTGCACACATGTCCACACACTGAACCACACACACCCGGAAGTTAAAGAAACAAAAAGGATTTTTGGGCAGCGTATGTGGTGGCTCAATGCTAGAACGCGCTAGGCGTCCACCACTCCAGGCTTCTCTTTAATTTTCTTCATCTTCTAGATCTAGCCTTTTTTCCTTTCCTTGTTTTAGCCACCATGTATTCCCACACTGTAGGGCTCTGCCTTGGTCTCCTCCTTCTACCAGCCACCACTCCCAGGTGGAGACCCTCTCTTGCACAGCTCAGTGATGTGCTAGATGGTCTCCCTCAGGTACATTTTGTATTTCGACCATTGGTAGTGCATCTGAGACAGTTGTACAGCTGAAAGCCCAACTTCAGGAGATTTTACACTTGACAAAAACTTTTCCTTTGAAGAATCTGCATAAAGAAACTGCCAGGAGACTAGTACAGGTAAACTTAACCCAGAAAACTGAAATCTGCTTACTGTCAAAGACTTTGAATGAGTACCTTTAGATGATGTGACTGAGATGATTTCTGATGAAACGCTCACTGTCTTTATGCCTTTATGTTTAGACAGACATCTTCAAAATCAGGAATTGTTACTTTAGTTTTTAGAGTAGCAAAGACTTTGGCAAGAGTGTTTTCAGATTATCTGCTGTAGCATTACCAGACCCATTCTGGAATGGTCCACTCCTCACACTATTTAATGGCCAAGTGAAGCAGGACAACCATCCTACTGTCCCACTAAACCATCCCATTATGCCACACAAATCCCTTTTACTGCCCACTAGGGCATCATTTAGAGCAATGCAGCAATAATTTAATGCCACCCATGTGGCCTCAGAGAGTTAGCACTACACCAAAGAGCTTACAGCTTCTCCCTAGGAATGATTTATAATTGGGAGGCATTGGCTGACCCGCTCTATCACTTTGTCACACAGATTCAACCTTGGCATCTAGAGCGGGCCCTCACTGAGCCGCCGCTCAGACCTGTGCTTGCCAAGAAGGATGTTAGGGCTTGAGCAGCTGTGAAGTGTACGCTGCGATGGGACAAGGCTTCACTGTGTGTCTGTGTGGTGATTCACCACCCTTTGCCTGTAGGCCGTGTCTTATACCCCTTCCCTCCTGGATAGAGTAGCAGGTGAGGCTCTTAGTATGCTCATCCTGTTGAAGGGTGCAATAATTGACCCTTATTTAACTTAGTGTCACATTTTGGGGGTGGGACAGCTATGGTAATTTTATTCCCAATTTATAGCACTACAAGTCACAGAAGCCATTCTATGTTGGAGTTAGTACAGTGTTATAAACAGACATTTTTCCTGGTCATACCCTCTTGTAGTGTTTTTAGTTGCTGTGTTAGTGGGTTATTTGTGACCCTCATCAGATTACTAATATTTGGAGTGAAAACTCTAATTTATGGTTCTCATCATCTCCTTTGCCTTGCCATGTGGCTGAGCCTTTGCTCTCTATGAGGCATCTATTTCTAGTCAGTAAAACATGGAGTTCTTTCAGATGATCTTCCAGTGGGTGCCTAAAAAGACAGCCTTGGGCTGGAAAAATGGCTTCATGGTTAGGTGCACTTTGAGTTCCAATCTCCAGATCCTGCATAAAGCAGCTGGGCATGGCCATGTGTGCCTCTAACTCCTGTCCTACGGGGAGCAGAGATCAGAGAATCCATGGAGTCCTGCAAGCTCTGGAAGCAGTAAAGAGAAAGCAAGGCCGGGCGGAAGAGGGACTGAGCAGGACACTTGATGCTTCGCTCCAGCCACTACAGGCTAATGACCCCCGTTGTAGTTGAGCATGTAGGGAGCAGCAAGGGGGACATGGCCATTTGTGTGTGTGTATTTGCTAACTTCACTTTAACTCTCGTTTTAGGCATAAGCTTTTAAAACGTGCAGTAGGACCCAGTCGACCTCCCACAATCTCCTCTCAACCAGGGTTCAGTGCAGGGCCGTCATCGTCTTCATCCTTACCACCTCCTGCTTCTTCTAAGCACAAAACAACAGAAAGACAAGAAAAAGGCGACAAGTTGCAAAAGAGACCCTTGATCCCCTTTCACCACAGGCCCTCTGTGGCTGAAGAGTTGTGCATGGAGCAGGAGCCCCCGGGACAGAAGCTGGGGCTGGCAGGGCTAGACTCTAACTTAGAGGTGTCCAGCAGCCGGAAGTATGACAAGCAAATGGCCGTGCCTTCCAGAAACACAAGCAAACAAATGAATCTGAATCCTATGGATTCACCCCGTTCCCCTACTTCCCCCCTGCCACCAACGCTTAGCCCTCAGCCTCGAGGCCAGGAAACAGAGAATTTGGACCCACCTTCTGTCCCTGTGAATTCAGCCCTCTATGGAAATGGGCTAGAACTTCAGCAGTTATCCACTCTGGATGACAGGACTGTCCTCGTCTGCCAAAGACTGCCTTTGATGGCAGAGGTCAGTGAGACAGCCCTCTATAGTGGTATTAGGCCCTCACACCTGGAGTCGTCAGATAAGTGGTGGCATAGTTTTCGTCTCCCACCTAGTGATGATGCGGAGTTCAGACCACCAGAGCTCCAGGGTGAGAGATTCGATGCCAAAGTGGAGGTGAGCTCAGAGAGCACTGCCCTGCAGAGGTAAGACAGCCCTGCCTGGCCCCTCAGCCTAATACAAGCAGCCTTCTCCCCACTCCACTAGGCTCTGCACTGGGATGTTTGAAACTTAAATACTGTAGCAATATGCTGTCATTTAAACACACTGTGGCATGTCAAGAGCTTGTGGCATTTTAGGACACCTAGTATGTATTTATTGTTGGCCTACTATTTATTAATCAAGAATACACTTTTAGCCAGGTATGGTGGCGCATGCTTTTAATTCCAGCACTGTTATTTGTGCATGCGTGCATTAGAGCCGTTGAGTGTAATTAGGGTTGTTGACATGAGCATGAGGGAAGGGTTACTCAAGAAGTATGGGCAGCTTTCCTGCCCCATCAACTATTAAACTGCCAGTAAATCCTCAGGGAGGTGTGGCCTCATGAGCCCTTCTTCTATCCCTGCTGAGGTTTATTTAATCCTCACTGTAATCTTGAAGAGTAAAATCATTCTATCAGACAATTCTTAGTTGTTTTCAAAGTTGAGTTTAAAGTTTTTTAAATCATAAATCTGGCTCTTAAAAAATAAGCAATGGTTTTATTTTATCTTATTTAAATAGCTACTTATTTTCCCTTTTAGACTCTTAGCACAACCTAATAAGCGGTTTAAAATCTGGCAAGCCAAGCAGCCCCACATGCAGCCACTCCACTTCCTCGACCCATTGCCACCATCACAGCAACCTGGAGACAGTTTGGGAGAAGTCAATGACCCATATACCTTTGAGGACGGTGACATAAAATACATCTTCACAGCAAATAAGAAATGCAAGCAAGGGACAGAGAAGGATTCCTTGAAGAAGAGCAAGGTACTATTGAGCACAGAGCGAGGCGCCCAGCATGGGGTGGGTTTCTGTCTATGTTGGTGTAACGTGTATGGAATACTCCTGAGGCACATACTTGAGGTAATCCTGCCTGATGGCTCTGTCCCCATATTCATGCTCTTGGTGCTATTTTATCAAACAGCGTATTGTTCCTTTCTATGTCATGGCTCACCTTTGTTCAGAAGTCAGTCGAACATAAAGGAAGCCTCATATTTTCCAGATGTAGCTTGTCCTGTGCTGTTTCCTCTCATATGCTAATTCTTGTTGGCCTATATGCTCCCTGTTTACTTCCTTTCAAATAGTCTCTAAAATACCTAATATGTACAGCAAAAAAATGTTGAAAACAGGACCAACTATCTATTGAGCGCTTATTATGCGCACTGTGCCAATGCTGTGCTTGTATGTTCTTTGAATTAACATCAGCACCATCTGTTTTTAGTTTCATTGTAAAAGTGAGTGAGTACTGGGTGTGTCTGCTGTCTTTAACCTTAATTTTAAGACATTCTGAAATGGATATTCTGGAGAGTGGAGGAAGATGACATTGAAGAGGCCAGTAGAGTTAAGGGGAATGCATTTTAGATTTCTTTATAGAGATCTGTGTAGATCCAGAAGGCTTGATCTATAATTTAACATCTAAAATGTTAGTAAAGGCAGCTTTTAACACCGTGGCACATCTATAATCAAATGCCACCAGTACTGTTGAGGAATAAGCCACTTATTCACCCAGAATATCCCAGAGGATTGAGGGGAAAATGGGAAAGTTCTTGGTTCTGTTAAAATTCCAGAGCAAGGACATCTTTTTCCTTTGGTTGCATAGACCATGGTTTCTCATATTGTGCTCATAACAGGCTCCATTCAGCCTCTAATTCTTTGTGTTCTCCCTCATATTCCACACTTTGGGTTGGTGTTCATGTGTTTTGTTTGGCTGAATTTATTATACAGTCAGAGGATGGATTTGGTACCAAGGATGTCACTACACCAGGTCATTCCACGCCGGTGCCTGATGGAAAAAATGCCATGTCTATTTTCAGTTCCGCTACTAAAACAGGTGTGTACAATGATTATTTGCCTCACTTGGATTGTTGCTAAAATAAGATGTAGGGAGCTACGTCTCCCTTTAGAGTCCATTCTTGTTGCTGTAGCACTGATTGTTCTCACCTTTACTACCTTGTTCTGAGGAATTGTCTCTAAATTTAACTGAGCCCCTGGGGGAAAGTTCACAGGCAGATCATGTTTGTTGAGACTGTGTCCTTCCCTCATTTCTACTCACTGTTTCTTTTGTCTCCTTCCCTACAGATGCCCGGCAGGATGGTGCTGCTGGCAGAGCTGGCTCCGGCAGCCTTACACAGGTGACCGATTTGGCACCTTCCTTGCATGACTTAGACAACATCTTTGATAATTCTGATGATGACGAGCTTGGGGTGAGTACCACAGCCACACTGGTACCAACTTCACAGAGACTTTGACATCGGTGTTTGAGGTCTCCTTGTAGTTGCATCAGTTTTAAGTTCTAAGTACTCCTCAAAGATATCCCATACTGTGAAGGAGCCCAAAGTTAGTGCTGTCATGTCTTGAATACCTCTTAGGTTTTATATCAGTGTAACTCCAGTTATAAGTATTAAAAATCACATTTAAAAAAAATCCTTCCAAATATTATGAGACTAATGGGAATATGTATGTTTCTTTAGATCAGAATATTAAAAATGCCAAAGCCTGGCGTGGTCGTGCACGCCTTTAATCCCAGCACTCGGAAGGCAGAGGTAGGAGGATCACCATGAGTTCAAGGCCACCCTGAGACTACAGAGTGAATTCCAGATCAGCCTGGATTAGAGCGAGACCCTACCTCGAAAAACCAGAAAAAAAAAGCCAATAATTTTTTATCCATCAATAAATCAGCAGTTAGTGTAAATTTTAAGACACACATACACACACACACACACACACACACACACACACACACACACACACGCACATGCACATGCGTGCTTTATATTTTTTAGGATCATGGTGTTATGGTAGGGAAATAAAACTTAAACACATAGAAATTAGATTTTTTTGGTTTTTTTAAGGTAGGGTCTAGCCCAGGCTGACCTGGAATTCACTATGTAGTCTCAGAGTGGCCTCAAACTCGCACCCATCCTCCTACCTCTGCCTCTCCAGTTCTGGGGTTAAAGGTGTACACCACCACACCCAGCTTTTTCATCTGTTTTATATATGGTTTTAAACCATTTGGTGATCAGTTCCTTTGCTTTTGGGTAACTGAGGAGAAACGTCGAGGTCACAAATGGTTCAATAGCCACCATATGCTGCAGACACTCAAAACCCTCAGGAGAAACAGCAGATAGATCAATGCAGTGTGTTTGTTGTCAGCAGTGCAGCTGTAGTCCACGGTTTAATGAAGGTCAGCTTGGAGTCCAGAGTGGCAGGGCAGCAGGGTTTACATTAGACTAAGTAGAGTTCAGATTTCCAAAGCCAGGCCTCACTTTCAAGAAAATGATGTACCATTAGTATCATAAGAACTTAGGATGAGCTCGTAATGACCTTGAAAAATGGATTCCACTTGAAATGTGGAAAGACCAGAGTCATGAGAGGTAGGGAAGGACATTAGTTTTAGTGTGGCATGAGCCCTGTTTCACCAATGGGAGAAAATCGGGAAGATGCTGGGGGCTTACAAGCAGTTTGCTGGTCTGCTGCTTCATGGTGGTCAGGTGTAGATAAAGATTGGTTGGGTTTTGGCCAGGCTTTTGCTTTGGATTTCAGATTCTACCAGTAACTGGGTCTGGAGAGATGACTCATTGGGTAAGAGTGCTTTCCACACAAGCATGAGGGCCTAAGTGGTCCTGAAACAATTACGTTTGATAATCCTCTATAACCCCAGTCTTGGGAAAATGGAAAAGGGAGAATTGATAGTGATCCAGAATCAGAGAGAGACTCTTGTCTCAAGGAAACATGTGGATGAGCGATGTAGGGGGACACCTGACCTTCTCCTGTGGCTTGTCTGCATGCACAGGGGTGAGCACATCTGCCACCCCTATATACCACATATACTGCACACATGCAAAAATAATATAAATATAGAAAAATTCTACCAATAGTATGCTCTTCTGAACGCTGAGGAGTTTGGAACTGGCGGAAGTGAGGTGTGGTTTTTATCAGTCTGAGGATGCAGGTAGCAAGAATCCACCTGGTTGAATTGGCACACAAACCTGAATTCAGCTCGAGAGAAACAACATGTTTACTTTCTTACTTTCTGTTAATCGAGGCATTGAAGGGCCTCTGAATTTGATGGTCTCTTGGATGCAGATACTGCCTGAGAGTGGCTTTGAGGCTCTAGAGGGCCAGGGCAGGTCCTCTGGTAGGGACCCGAATGTCAGAAAAGAAATCAAATCAGAGAAGTAGAAAGGGGGTGGGGGTGGGGTCAAAGCAAACGTGGTGCAATGGCTGTGTATCAGCTGCGCTGTTTATAGGGTGATTGTTGTTATTCTCTTTGTAATTTCTAGACGTTTCTATTGTTTGGGGAATATATTTAAGTATTAAATAGGAGCTTCAACATTTTAAATCAAATTTTCTTTTTTTGGACATGAGTTGATTTTTGAGCTAGCATTTAATCATATGAGTTTACCTTAGAATTTGTTAATTTAACTAATGAATGGCATTTTATTTAATTGTACATTCCAACTGTATGGTATATAAATTAAAGGCATTCTATTTGTAAGAATTTCAATATATGTGTGTATATATATTTTGTTTGTTTGTTTGTTGTTGTTTTTGAGGTAGGGTCTCGCTCTAGTTCAGGCTGACCTAGAATTCACTCTGTAGTCTCAGGGTGGCCTTGAACTCACGGCAATCCTCCTACCTCTGCCTCCTGAGTGCTGGGATTAAAGGCGTGCGCCACCACACCCAGCTCCAATATATGTTTATATATTTTTAGGTGGGGTCTCACTAGCCTAGTCTTATATAGAATTCACTCTGTAGTTCCAGGCTGGCCTCAAATTCACAGAAGTCCTCCTATCTCAGCCTCCCCAGAGATGGGATTAGAGGACTGGAGAGATGGAGAGAACCACCTTCGAGGCCATCTATTTTTAACTGCAGGCTTGCAAGCAAGGGAAAAAAGCCCCGCCCTTAGGTGCTCATTGTCCCTGAGGCTGCACCTGTGACCTGGGAGGAGAGCAGGGCTGTGGCACAGGTGACCCTCACGGATTCTCTTACTGGAGACACTCTAAGCACCTCTTGTTTCCTGCTGTTCTCTAGGGTCTCTGGTGGGTTCTCTGGAAAGTATCAGGAGGTGTTTCCTGCTGTTCTCTAGGGTCTCTGGTGGGTTCTCTGGAGAGTATCAGGAGGTGTGTGTGGCCGCCCTCCTGGCACACCTCCTTCTCTGCACTAATACCTATCATCTGTTCTTAGGCTATCTCCCCTGCAATGCGCTCATCCAAAATGCCTGCTGTTGGGACTGAAGACCGACCTCCTGGGAAGGATGGACGAGCTGCTGTTCCTTACCCACCAAGTATGTAGAGGAGGTCAGCTGAGCCATGGCTCACTGCCTAGGACTGTTTATTTGTTTGTTTGTTTGTTTATTTATTTATTTTGAGGCAGGATCTTACTCTATCCCAGGCTGACCTGGAATTCCCTCTGTAGCTCCAGGCTAGTCCTGAACTCACACCTATCTTCCTACCTCTTCCTCTTGAGTGCTGGAATTAAAGGCGTGTGCCACCACACCTAGCCTTACCTATGACTTTAAAACAAAATGTATATATTTATTTGCAAGAAGAGAAAGTGTATGGGGAAGAGAGAGAGAAAGAGAAATTGGTGCACCAGGAACTCCTGCCCTGCAAATGAACTCCAGACAAATGTGCTGCTTTGTGTGTTTGGCTTACCTGTGTACTGGGGGATAGAATCCAGGAAGCCAGGCTTTGCAAGCAAGCACCTTTAACCACTGAGCCATCTCCCCAGCCTCAGCTATGAATTTTATATAATGCTGCTATGCTTATTGGTGCTTTCTCTGAAATTATTCTTGTTTCTTTTGACATGATTCTAATTGTGAATTAAAACTTGTATAAGTTTGTAATTCCAAGATTGCAGACAGGTAACCATATACATGGCTTTAAGTGGGCACTGGGGAATTGAACCTGGGTCCTTCTGTCTTGCAGGCAAATGCCTTAACCACCAAGCCATCTCTTCAGCCCGGGTTTTTCTAGTAACTTTTTTTCTAGTAGGTCAAATTCTGCACACTTGATTTTCAGAGTGATTTTCCCTGAAAGAAATTATATAAAGTTTCAATTTAAAAAATTGTTGTTTGCAAGCAGAGGTTGAGAGAGAGAAAGAAGATCTAGAACATGCCAGGGCCTCTAGCCACTGCAAATGAACTTCAGATGTATGTGCCACTTTGTACACCTGTCCCTACGTGGGCACTGTGGAATCAAACCCAGGTCCCCAGGCTTTGTAGGCAAGGACCTTTACTGCTGAACCATCCATCTCTCCAGCCCAAAAGTTTCAATTTTTATAAATTAATATTCAAAGAACCTAGTCAATGATAATGAATCTTTCTGTGATCCTTTCATCCTGGCGCTTTGTGTTTCTTTAATTTTTATTTTAATAGTTGAGAGAGAGAGAATATGAATGGGTGTGCCAAGGCCTCCTGTCACTGCAAACATGAACCTTAGATGAATGTACCACTTTGTGCATCTGACTTTACCTGTGCACTGGGGACTCAAACCTGGGCTGTCAGGCTTTGCAAGCAAGTGCCTTAACTGCTGAGCCATCTCCCCGGCCCCTTTGTGCTTCTTTTTGAGATGACTGGTTTTATTACATATGCTGACAGAAAGAGATACCTTCTAGTCTATCCTTTATCTTCAAAAGCACATATTTCCATAGGAGAAAGGAAAGTCAGGGGAGCTGATGGCGACGCTGTGAAGCCTAGAGATGTGACTCCCCTGCAGATCATTCTTGCACACTTTCTCTCTCCTTCTCTCCGTTGTAATGAGAACAAATTGAGGGGAAAAACCCCATGTCATAGGATGAGCCAGAAAGTTTTATGAACCTATAAATGTAATATTAGCTGGTTTACTAAATGTAGTATTCAGAGATTGGATTTCGACAGTCTCAGTAGATCCATAGCTTTTTAAAATATGCAAAGCTTTGTCAAGCATGACATTGATGAAATGAGTAATGATAGCCAGCCAGTTGCTGCAGTTTTTTTTCAATTAAACATGTTTTTTGTTATTCTGCACTCCTTTCACAAGCATAGTGAATGGAGCAGTGTCAACAGACACACGTGGGCTAGATTGTCTTCACATGCGGTGACACCTAGCAGTGGACCTGTGTCCTCGCCCTGTGAAGTAAACCGTGTGCTCTAGCCTCATTTTTATTTCAAAAGGAAGTATTTCAGAAAGAACCTAGTTGAAATTTGATAACATACAGGTTGTAACAATTAAGATATAACTGAGAAACAATTGAACTAGGAAGACCCAAATAAAGCTTGTTTGTACATTTGTGCCTGTGGGAGTTTATTTTTATTTATTTATTTTTTAAATTATTTATTTATTTGAGAGAGAGAGAGAGAGTATGGGCAAACTAGTGCCTCCAGCCTCTGCAAATGAACTCCAGACACACGTGCCGTCTTGTACATCTGGCTTTATATGGGCACTGGGGAATTGAACTCTGGTCCTTCTGTATTGCAGGCAAATGCCTTAACCACTAAGCCATCTCTTCAGTCCCGTGGGAGTTTATTGACGTGTGCTATGTAGACATAGTATTTGTCTCAAGAGGTGGCAATGATAATAGATTGGCTAGATCTTCATTTCTGTAGCTTACTGGTCTGGTGGACATTGAGGTGGAAAGACAGATGTATCAGGACATGAAATGTCTAGAACACCATTCAGTAGACATCTAAAGTGAATTATAAGTGCTAATTTCATGTGAATTTTATTTTTTCACATGTAATTTTAAGTAGTTGTGTTTAAACAGCTTTTAAAAACCATGAAATTAATCTTGTTAATAAATTTCTGTAGAGCTTAATATATCCAAAAATAGCATTTTATGTATAACTGGTATAAAAACTTTTTTTTTCTCTCTCAAGGTCTTGCTCTAGCCCAGGGTGGCCTCGAACTCATGGTGATCCTCCTACCTCTGCCTCCCAAGTGTTGGGATTAAAGGCGTACGCCACCACATCTGTCAAAAAAGTTCTTTTAAAAAATATTCTTATCTATGTATTTGATAGAGTGAGTGGGCATGCTCCTGTCACTGCAAACTCTGAATCCATGTGCCACTTTGAGTGTCTCAGTGGGCAATGGGGAATTGAATCCAAGCTGACAGTCTTTGCCAAGTGCCTTGAACCACTGAGCCACCTCTCCAGCCCTGGGACGTTCTCAAGGCGTTTACTTTTGGGAGATTCTTTGGAGCAGATACATACTTTACACATGCAGTAGTTCCACTAGACCAAGTCCTGTTTGAACAGCAAGTCGAGCTGGGTTCGCATGGAAGAATAGAGCCACACTTGATTGTGGGGGGGAGGGCGAGTACGGTGAGAAGGCACCTCGTTGCATATGAACTTTTGCCTTCAAACCCATTTCTGTTTGAAGGATGTTGTCAAAAATGAAGAGTTGAATTCACTTAATTGTCTAAAAGCCCTTGTCTGTGCAAGAGGCTGTGCTCAGTGCTCTGGGATTGGGTCAGAGGAACCCTAGAGAGAGACTTGGTGGTGCCCAGAGAGGGCAAGGGGCGTCAGCCCTGTAGGTGAATGCTTGCTTCAGGGGGAGGCTCTGCAGACAGCCCTTTCAGTCCTTTGCAGTAGCTGTTCCCACCCTCCCTTCAGCCTTCTTCTAAGAAGAACTCCAACTGGAGAACTATTCTTTCTCAGCCACTGCTGGTCTCTCAGGGTCCCTACTTGTGCCTGACTCAAATGGGTATGTCTAGCCTCCAGGGCAGCTGTACTGAATACTTACAATTCTCTTTCCAGTCACCCCTGATTGGGAGGGGGCTCAGTTGTGCATGGACTGTTCACATCTGCTCTGGAGTGTGGGTACTTGTTAGGACAAGCTGAGAGTCCTTAGCCCACCTAATGAGAATTAGAAGACCACTTAGTAAAGAGAACTTGTAGCAGGGGAAAGTCTCCCTCTCCTCCTCCTCCCCTCCCCCCTCTCCCCCTCCCCCTTCTCCTTCTTTCTTTTCGTATAGTTTGCCTAACCTTTGATAAAAGGTATCTCAAGGTACCAAGGCTTTGAAAATTTACATGCATTACTTTGTTATGTAGCCTCAGTACAAATACATTGACCATATTTCTTACAGGAAATCCAGTAAAGCTATTTAGTTTTTGAAGTCAGTCTACAAAGTAATGGGTTCATTTATATTAGAAGTTTGTAGTAGCAGTCTTTGGCTTTGGAAAGGTAATAGATCTACTTCTCAGGAGAAACCAAATTTCTATTAAAGCCTTTCCCATCTGGCTGGAGACCTTTCTTCCACCTCAGATAGTGTCTCAAAGAGTTCCTTTTTGGCTGCTTATGGAGATCATATTTTCATAGCAAGCAGGTACCTTGGGGGGGGGTTCTTTCTCTCCACTGTAGCAGGCATTATTCTGCTTGATGAAAGCACACAGAAATTCTACTGTAAGTAGCAAGTAGAGGTGACATTTCTCTCTAGTAAACATGAGAGTCAAGGGCAGCACTCTGCCTTCCCCCCTCCTCTGACAAGACTATACCTGAGGCTAAGAATGGGGAATGGTTTATCACCATTTAGTTGCTTTGATAAACAGGACTTAATTCACAGGTTTTCACTGTTTTTTTGTTTGTTTGTTTGTTTTTTGCCTCCATATACTGAGGTTGTTGGAGGCTCCCTTACTCCAGAGGAAAGCAAGCAAGCCTGTTGAGCATTCTCCATGTAGTTGAGAGCTCCTGACTAAATGAAGGAGCTGAGGCCCTGAGTGGCCCAACCCTAGTGGAGGGCCTCTTCCGAAAACTCTACTTGAGGTTGTAGCCTCTTTAAATGTTGAAGACAATAGGATAGAAAGCTGGGCAATCAAATAGGATTCCAAATCAACTTCTAACTTAATAAATTTGTGGCACAGGACACCCTCTAGTGGACCTACTTTGCAACTACAACTTGCATTTTATTAGCTGTAGTCTTCGGTTTTTTGTTTTTTTTTTTGGGGGGGGGGGAGTGTTTTTTCAAGGTAGGGTCTCGCTCTAGCCCAGGCTGACCTGGAATTCACTGTGTAGTCTCAGGGTGGCCTTGAACTCATGGTGATCCTCCTACCTCTGCCTCCTGAGTGCTGGGATTAAAGGCGTGTGCCACCACCCCTGGCTGTAGTCTTATTTTTTTTTTTTTTTTTTTTTGTAGTCTTAATTTTTTAAAAATATTTTTATTATATTTGAGAGAGAGTGTATATATATTTGTTTTTTTTTCTTTTTCTTTTTGAGATAGGATCTTTCTCTAGCACAGGCTGACCTGGAATTCACTATGTGGTCTCAGGATGGCTTCAGATTCACAGAGATCCTCCTATGGCAGACTCCCAAGTGTTGGAATTAAAGGTGTGCGCCACCACACCCAGATTTATGTTTGTTTCTTAACAAATGCTTGTTGAGTGCCAGCTAATAGCAGGGCCTCCTGCCATTGCAAACAAACTGTAGACATGTGGGCCACTCTGCATCTGGCTTTATATAGGTACTGGAGAATCAAACCCAGGCTGTTAGGTTCTGCAAGCAAGTGCTTTTAACCACTGAGCCTTCTCTCCAACCCCTATATTCTAACTTTATTTGTCTCACTCTAGCCCAAAGTGACCTGGAATTCACTGTGTGATCTCAAGGTGGCCTCAAATTCATGGCAGTCCTCCTACTTCTGCATTCCAGGTCCTGGGACTTTTTTTTTTTTTTTTTTTTTGTAAGCAGATAAGACAGACAGACAGATAGATAGAGAGAGAGAGTGGGCGCAGCAATGCCTCCAGCTGCTGCAAAGAAAATCCCAGATGCATGTACCACTGTGCATCTGGCTTTATGTGAGTACTGGGGAATTGAACCTGGGTGATTAGGCTTTGGAGGCAGGTACCTTAACCATTGAGCAATCTCTCCTGTCCACATTAAACTTTTTAAAAAGAATTTCTAATTGTTATAAGTTTTCTCTCCCTCCCTCTTTACAAACCCAGCTAGCACTCTGCCATGGAACCACATTCCCAGCCTCTGTTGCTTAAAGTATGTTCCCTCCCCTTCCATAGTGTTCAGTGTATTGCTACAGTGTAGAGAGAAAGAGAGGGAGGGAAGGAGGGGCAGACAGAGCAGGTGCACCAGGGCCTCCAACCACATGCACCACCTTGGGCATCTAGCTTTACATGGGTACTGGGGAATTGAACCTGGGTCCTTGGGCTTTGTAGGCAAGTGCCTTAACTGCTGAGCCATTTCTTCACCCCTGCCCCAATACATTATCTTTTGGTTCTGGGTAGGATTTTGAATCCCATCTATAAAATTTTATTTTGCTAGTAACCCGGAAAGAAAGTGTAGAATCATAAAAGCAGGCATCCTGGCTCTAAGCACCGCCTAGGTTCTATAATATTTCCAGCATAATTGTCCTTCACATCCTCCACATGTGGTTTTCCTGTCTCATTCCCTCCAGTTCTGCCTAGCTCATCTCCTTACACTGGACTCTTCACCTAAGTAATGAGAGGATAGTAAAAGCTCAGAAAGTATACTGTGACTTCCTTCTAAGAAATTTCTGTTCCTAGGATCCTCTGTGTAACTATTCAGTTAACATTATTTATGGTGCTTGACTATGGACTTGGATTTTTTATGAGACTTGCCTCTTACAATGTAATCTTTTTCTTCTTTTTCTTTTTCCTCCTCTTTAGCAGTTGCAGACTTGCAAAGGATGTTCCCCACCCCTCCGTCTTTGGAGCAGCATCCTGCATTTTCTCCTGTGATGAATTATAAGGACATAAGTTCAGAGACAGTGACAGCTCTGGGTATGATGGAGAGTCCTATGGTCAGTATGGTTCCCACACATCTCACAGACTTCAGAATGGAAGTGGAAGATGGATTAGGAAGTCCTAAGCCAGAGGAAATAAAGGTGATTGTCAGTAGACCCACTTCCCGAAGTCAGGGTGGTTTCCAAGTGTATTTTTGTAAAACTTCCCAGGGTGACCTGGAATTTATTCTGTAATCCCAAGATGGCCTCAAACTCACAGTGATCCTCCTACCTGTGTCTCCTGAGTGCTGGATTAAAGGCATGTGCCACCACACCCAGCTGTACAACTTTTTTTGTTTGTTTTGTTTACCTAAAATCTCTTCACATCATTTATTTTTAAATTTTAGTTTTTAAAACTTTTTATTGATAGATTCCATAATTATAGACCATAAACCATGGTGATTCCCTCCACACCCTCCCTCATATCTCTTCCCCCTGACAATTACTCTCTGTTTGTTTCCAGTGTCATCATCTTTTCCTCCCATTATGTGTAGCTAATATCAGGCACTTAGAACTGTACATCTTTTAAAGAAAATGTTAATAGTTATGTGTCATACCCACATAGTTTTTCTGAGAATCATTTGAACTGCAGCATTCATTAAGCCACTTACCATATTAATTGTAGTATACCTTTTGGTTAATTAAAAAATGGCATTAGCAGCCGGGTGTGGTGGCACACGCCTTTAATCCCAGCACTCGGGAGGCAGAGGTAGGACGATTGCCGTGAGTTCAAGGCTACCCTGAGACTACACAGGGTATTCCAGGTCAGCCTGGACTAGAGCGAGACCCTACCTCAACAAACCAAAAAAAAAAAAAAAAAAGAAAGGCATTAGCCTATTTCTACTGATAAATAACAACTATTGAATTGTAATGACTTTATCTTTAAAAATTGTATTTAATTCTCATATGCATGTGTGTGTATGGGCAAGCCATATTCTCTTGCCACTGCACATGAATGCCCATCTAGCTGTATGTGGGTGCCTGGGGAATTGATTCTGGGATGGCAGGCTTTACAAGCAAGCACTTTTAACCATTGAGCTGTCTCCCTAGATGCTGAGTCATGATAATTGTGTTGCTGTATTTATGAGACATGAGCGGCTGGGCATGTACAGTATGGTAGCATTAACACCAGCCTGTGTCAATTGCACAGGACTTTTCATACGTGCACAAAGTTCCAGCTTTCCAACCTTTCATGGGGTCCTCCATGTTTGCGCCGCTGAAGACGCTGCCGAGCCATTGCCTGCTACCTCTGAAGATACCTGATGCCTGTCTGTTCCGGCCTTCGTGGGCAGTTCCTCCGAAAATTGAACAACTGCCCATGCCCCCTGCAGCCACTTTCCTTAGAGATGGCTACAAGTACGTCTGAGTGCTCTACCAGTCACACGCCCTGTTTAAATGCCATTTTTACCATTACGAAGTATTTCTATTAACCTTTTATTGATAGCATCCATAATTATAGACCGTAACCATTGTGATTCTTACCCCTCTCAGTCTGTTTTGTTTCGGTGTCATCATTTTTTTCTCCCATTATGTGTAGGTCTATAGGCACTGTGAAATCATGAACATACTTACACAAACTAAGGCTATTTCTATAGGGAACTGTGTTTACACTCATCCATAGTGAAACCAGTGTCTACCATAAACAAACACCTGATTGGAAGTGGAAAGTTTGTCAGGTAGAGGCAGCAGTAAGGACTTTAGGTACCATGACAATTTCAGTGTATTACTTAAGGGAAAGAAAAAGGAGATCTTTATTGGATATATTTTATTCTGTTCAGAAAAAATAGTACTTACGTCACTAATGTAGAATCAGTTTTCCTGAAGTAGAAATAAATTTGGTTTACTCCTCCTTGCCCAGCTGCAAAGGGAGAGGGGAGACTGAGAGAATTGCCATCACAGAAAAATCTCTGGGGTAAAAGGGCTCCTCTGGAGGAGGCACCTACCCCACACATGGAGGAAGAGCAGGAGAACTAAAAGATCCTCTTCATATAAAAGACCAGAAAGGGTTAAGGAGTCAGGTTAAAGAAGGAGCCTACTTGAAACTAAAGCAAGAAAGCACTCCAAAATAAGACACCTGTAGGAGGCAAGTAGGAAATAACCCAGGTTGAAGGTAATGTCTCCTCCTTCCTAGAAGGGGGAAGAGAGAGACATACAAGCGGGCTTCTACATGTCTAGGTTCTTTTATCAGGATCAGGTATTCAATAAGGGTGAGCCTTGCTATCAGACTCAGGTGTGTAGAAGAGACCTGATTGGTTCATGGATTCAAGGGGCTGACTCAGGAGGGGCCAGCTCACCTAGGCATGCTGAGCTGAGAAGGAAGCAGAAAGTTCCTGCAGAAGGAGTGTTGCTTGTAGCCGTCTTGGATGAGATCGGACAGGCTGGGTGACTTCTCCTTGTTCTCTTTGGGCCTCTCTGTCCCTGGCTGCCTCTGGCTGTCATCGTTGTGGGGGACGGAGCAGGATCCAGCGTGTGCCCCATTCTCAGGTGCCTTGCTGGATGCTTGCAGAGCTGTCAGGCAAGAGCTGGGGCAGTGTGCTTGAGTTTTTCTGGTTTTGAGGGTGAGTAGAAATCTGAATTTCTATGTATACTATTTAATGTTGGCAGCTAATTCAAAGTTTAGCTTTAGGAACCAGCATAACAAATTTGTGGTTCAAACCCCTTCTGTGGGCCACATGTGTGACTTTCTATAAAACCACCAATTCAGTGACCGGACCTTGTGCTTATAATAAGTACAAATCAGTATCAGAGTGAGAAACCATGATGGAAATGTAACAAAAGTACCCAATTCATAGGAAGCCAGAACTACAGTGTTGTGGGACATAAATTCCTGCCTTCTAAAAATTCTTTGCGTGACCCTAAAGATGGAGTCATTCTGCCTGACTCCCATTCAGACCTAATGGAAGGTTCCAGCAGCTATTGTTTGTGGAAGAACTGTGGACATGGCTGTGCACCAGTTGCAGGAGACCCTGTGCTCAGAAGCCCTGCGAGAGAGAGCGCCTGCCTGCCTGGCTGACCTGGAATCCACTCAGGGTAGTCCCTCGGAGTGCTGGCATTAAAGGCGTGCACCCCCACACCAGTAGTCTTTTTTCTTAAAGGCTGTCAGCTATTTGTAATTCAGCCCAAGACTGAATTTTTAACCCTGCTTAAATTCTCACTGCCTCATGAGGCAGCACAGTTGTAGACGATGCAGTGCCCTGTTGCGTTCTGTGGGCTCCCCACCCTGGGCTCGTCCTGTCACACATTACCCTGGTCACTCGCTCCAGGTCCATTGGACTTGCCGCTGGGCCTCTCTTCTGTCGGATGTCTAGCTCCTCGAAGAGCTGATTCCGAGTTCATTTTTATTGAATGGAAAACGAGATATAAGATAAACTGTTTTCACTACCTAGGGAGCAATTTAGATTTTCAGTAAGTAGTCATGGTTCTTTTTTTGATCTGAACTTCCTAGCAATTTTATGGTTTTTGTTGAACACGAGAAATTAAAAGGAGTCCAATTAGGATGAAGATCATTACTTACTACACTGATTATTTTGGTGCTGAGAGAGCAGTAATTGCCAGTCAAGTTTCTGGGTCATTTATCTGTATTCTAGATACCATTGTGTCTTGGTTTTACAAATTCTTTATGGTGTTTGATTTGGATTTTTGGTCTAGTTGTATCAATATTAATATTAATAATGATATCAATATTGCTATGATTATAGCAATTTGTTTGTGAAGGCCTTTCACCTTCATAATGTAGTAGCTTATTGGAGGAGAGTCATAATCACAGTGTTAGTGTATCCTGTGTTCTTGAAGCATTGTAAATGCAGTGGGCTTACTTCAGGGATGTCGGCATGTATCAGGAATATGCTTGTCAGGGGACCATACTACATGAGCTTCGTCCCCTCTCTCCTCCGTCATGGCAAAGCTCACTGTACTCCCTCCTCTTGCCTTCTCTTAATCTAATAAGGTCTCTCTACACCTTAAAAAAGAATATGCTTTACATCAGTAAAGCTTCAGAATACTGCAGATACTAGTGTTGTCCTCAAAAGTCACTGTTTGTGAGAAAATAGATGAAACAGCCTCATCAGCTTTGGGGAATAAAAGTACTTATGTGATCTGTGATGTCTAACACCATGAAAAATAAAAGATGCACTGGTGTGCCTGCCACCCCACAAAATCTCTCAGAAGCTGGTAGCTGTGATGCAGTCAGTAGCCTTCCATGCTACCTCTGAATTCCTAGTGAACCCTCTGGCCACGTGAGCAGTGTTTCTGTCAACTGCAGTATAGTACTGCTTCATGGGCTCCCCAAAACAGGAACACCTCCTGATCAATCATTCATTACTTGCAAAATGCAAGCCTAGACAGGGTTGTATTTTCAAAATTAGAAAAGCTTTATGTTTCCATTGTATGTAGAAGGGAAGTATTTTATGTATTCCTCCTGCCTTGGTCCTCCCTTCTTTCCACACCAAATGCCAATACTCAGCCGTGGGTGGGGAGGTGGTGTGTGGGCTCTGTCATCTGTGCCATGCAGCCTTCTCACGGGGTGCCTTGTGTGTGTTGCAGTAATGTGCCTAGTGTCGGGAGCTTAGCAGATCCGGACTATCTGAACACACCGCAGATGAACACTCCGGTGACATTGAACAGCGCTGCCCCAGCCAGCAACAGTGGGGCAGGAGTCCTCCCATCTCCAGCAACTCCTCGCTTCTCTGTCCCCACACCTCGGACTCCTAGGACTCCAAGAACTCCCAGAGGTGGGGGCACTGCCAGTGGTCAAGGATCTGTGAAATACGACAGCACTGATCAGGGGTCACCAGCATCCACCCCCTCTACCACTCGACCCCTAAACTCTGTGGAGCCTGCTACCATGCAGCCAATTCCCGAGGCCCATAGTCTCTATTTCACCCTGATCCTCTCTGACTCCGTGATGAACGTCTTCAAAGACAGGAACTTCGACAGCTGCTGCATCTGTGCCTGCAACCTGAACGTCAAAGGGGCTGATGTCGGCCTTTACATCCCCGACTCTTCCAACGAGGACCAGTACCGCTGCACCTGTGGCTTTAGTGCCATCATGAACCGCAGGCTTGCCTACAATTCTGGACTCTTCCTGGAAGATGAGTTGGATATTTTTGGGAAGAATTCTGACACTGGCCAGGCTGCAGAGAGGCGCTTAATGATGTGTCAGTCCTCACTTCTTCCTCAGGTGGAGGGAGCCAAAAAGTCACTGGAGCCACCACCTGTAAGCCTCCTCCTCCTCCTCCAGAATCAGCACACACAGCCTTTTGCTTCTCTGAGTTTCTTGGATTACATTTCTTCTAACCATCGCCAAACCCTTCCCTGTGTGAGCTGGACTTATGACCGGCTACAGGCGGATAACAATGACTACTGGATAGAGTGCTTTAATGCTTTGGAGCAAGGACGGCAGTATGTGGATAATCCCACAGGTGGGAAGGTAGAAGAGGCTCTGGTGAGAAGTGCTACCGTGCACTGCTGGCCTCATAGCAACGGTAGGTGTCCCAGTGTGCAAACCCCATTCAAAAGGATCTTGCTTGTATAACAGTAACCACAAAGCTTTTCTTGACTGTGTTACAAATTTTTTAAGTTTCATCTTAGAAATCCTAAGGCAGCCGAAGTGTGGGCTCTATGGATTTCTTCCTTGAGAACCCAGGGAATGTTTTCTGTTGAAACACTTGGGGAGAAAAGTGACTGTTTCCTGGAAAGGTTTCTCTTGTGTTAGTCCGAAGTAGCCAGCCCACCAGTCTCCAGGAGTGTGTGGCATGACCAGGTGCGTACCCTTGCCTGCCTCATCCACTCGCTCTTCCAGGTGGAGCTTCCATGGCCTCTTCTTGAAGCCTTCTGCCCATTTACTGTGTGGTTGCTCCTTTCCCTGGTTTCTCAGTGTGTTGCTTATCTTATGATAGTGACCACATTTAACTTGATTACTGTAACATATCACAAGGCCTTCTAGTATTAAAAGCATCAGGGGTGGGGGCAATCCTGCTCAGTGATAAAGCCTGTGCTTTGCACACCTGAGACCTAGTCTTCCATCACCAACATTGGGAAGTTGAGAAAACTCCGTTTGGCAAACATTTTTGGAGTTGAGCTCCAAGCAATTTGTGCCCCCCCCCCTTTCTTTTCCTCTTGAGGAAGGGTCTCACTCTAGCCCAGGCTCTCCTCTGCCTGCTTGGCCACCCCATTGCTCTTCCTTCTTATCAGTCTATACTATGCTGCATCCTAAAGATAAAGTAGTGACAGAAAGGGTACCTGCCTCCATTGACTTTCTAATCTATTTGAGAAAATAGACATTAGCTTATTAGCCAAATAATTACAAAAGGAAGTTTGTTTTAAAATATTTTGTATGCAGCAGACAGATAGGGAAGAGAGGGGGGATAGAGGGAGGGAGGATGGGACAGGATGAATGAATGAATATGAATATGGCCACGCCAGGGCCTCCAGCCACTGAATACTTTCAGATGCATGCACCACTTTGCATCTGACTTTATGTGGGTGCTGGGGAATTGAACCCGGGTTGTTAGGCTTTGCAGGCAAGCGCCTTAATTTCAGAGCGATCACACCAGCCCTATTTATTTTTAATGTTTTTATTTGTTTATTAAAGAGAGGGAGGGAGATAGATTATGGGCATAGCAGAGCCTTCTGCTGCTGCTAAAATGAACTCCAGGTGCATATGCCACCTTGTGCTTCTGGCTTTAGGTGGGTAATTGGAAATCAAATCCAGGCCAGTAGGCTTTGTAAGCAAGGGTCTTTAACCGCTGAGCCATGCCTTCAGCCCTAGACACATTTTAGAGATGTCAAGAACTATTATTGCAGTATTGGAAATGTGTTGAGCTTGGGGAATAAGAGTGAGGGAGATAAAAGGATTCCCGGTCAGTTGACTAGGTAGATGATGTCATTCAGCTATTTATATTTTGGAGAAATACCAGGTCTGGGGAGAATGTTCATGAAAGAAGTTTTTAAAGATCCCTTCTGACTAACCTTGAGTGGAGACTTGGAGTGCAGGCGGCAGGGATTGGCATTGGGAGGGATAGCTTCAGTCAGGTTCCGAGTTCGCTGAGCAGAGAGCCACGGTCAGAACTCCTATACAAAGAGAGGCCTGTCCTGAACCTCTGGTAACTAGTGATTCACAAGAAGTGTCCAGCCACCAGAGTGAGGCATTTGAGGCATGTCTTCTGAGCACAGTGGGAGTTAGTATAGAGCAGAGGCATGAGAGGGAAGTGTGCACCCTGCCACTGAACAGCTGTCTTGTAATGGGAGAGTCCTAGCCACCTCTTGAACATTTGCTCTCCAGAGGTCATAGAGGAGGGAGACCCCAGCTTCTTCCTGGAGACAAAAACTGCTGGAGGAGCAAAGTCCTGTGCCTAGCAAGCCTTTAATTAATGTCTACTGGGTGACTTTACAAAGTTTAAAACGGAGGTCTCCAGGTGTGGAGGCACAAGCCTTTAATCCCAGCACTTGGGAGACAGAGGTAGAAGGATCTCTGTGAGGTTGAGGCCAGCTGGGACTACAGAGTGAATTCCAGGTCAGCCTAGGCTAGAATGAGATCCTGCCTTGAAAAGAAATGTTGGTAAACTGGGCTTGGTGCACACCTTTAATCCCAGCAGTTGGGAGACAGAGGTAGGAGGATCACCTTGAGTTCAAGGTCACCCTGAGACTACATAGTGGATTCCTAGTCAGTCTAGAGCAAGAACTACCTCTAAAAACCAAACAAACAAAAAGAAATGTTGGTGAGTCTTTCTGGGCAACTCCTTCCTGCAGATTGTGGCCTTGGGCAGAAGAGCAGTCTGTGGAGCTGTGCAAGCAGTGGCCCCTCCCATTGCAGAGCAAGTGTAGGAATGTAAGGTGCTTACTGTAAGTGCCTGAGGTAGGAGACACACTTGCAAAAACCAAAGCCTTAAGCTGTATCCTTTCAAATACTATTTTATGTGCACACATACAGTGTACACAAAAATGTGGGCTTCTATGTTCCTCAAGTCTGCCTCTGTGGTCTGTCATGTCCCACTTGGAGGCTTGAGTACAGGCAGTACTTTACTATAAATAAAACACAGCTTGAAGAGAAAGAATGATTAGCACTGCTTCTGTCTCAGGCCCAGGAGATGTGCAGGGGCCAGAGAGAAGTGCCTGAGGGGAGAGCTGCCATTTGGCTCTGGCTGCGGCCATGCAGCACCCAAGTCCTCTTTACAGTCATTGTCCTGATTCCTGATCTCATTAGCTGTTTAGAGACCTTTTTGAGAATCTGCTGAGCATTATTATGGACTCTCCTTCATCCGGGAGCAGCATGAATCCCCACATGTATGCACCAAGTTTTTCATAGAGGCCAGGAGTGGTGGCACACACCTTTAGACTCGGGAGGCTGCCTCTCCAGGAGTTCAAGGCCACGCCACCCTGAGACTACATAGTGAATTGCAGATCATCCTGGGCTAGAGCGAGACCCTACCTTGAAAACCAAAACTTAAAAAAAAAAAGTTTTTTAGGGTTAGAGTACCCTTCTTTTCTTCTTCAGCAGTGAGCCCCTCCCTCCCATCCGAATGAGGAGGGCTTGGGTCCTGCGGGTGCTTGAGCCACACTGCCTGGAGCCTCAGGCTGCTGCTGGCATTCTGCTTTTCCTGAAGATGGTTCATGGTAAGAGCACTTCACTGCTTTTCCTTCACTTTCTGTGAATGAAAGTAATAGGATAACCTTTGTAGCCTCTTACTTATGAAAAACCTTGGAAACAGGTTTACATGGTTTTTAAAAAATCACACCTTCATCCCCCCCCTTTATTGATTCAATTATCAGTTGTGTTCTTTAGTTTGGAAGAGCTTTTCTCTTACCTCTCAGGCCAGGAATCTAGTGATGTCTTTGTCAGGGACTGTCCTTGTGGAGAGCAGGGTGCTGCTCCTCACTGTCGTGTCCTCTTGTGTTCCTTCCAGTACTGGACACCAGCATGCTCTCGTCTCAGGATGTGGTGCGCATGCTGCTGTCTCTGCAGCCCTTTCTCCAGGATGCCATCCAGAAGAAGCGCACAGGCAGGACCTGGGAGAACATCCAGCACGTGCAGGGACCTCTCACCTGGCAGCAGTTCCATAAGATGGCAGGACGAGGGACCTACGGTGAGTCTCACTCGCTCGATCGGCCTCGGCGCCTCCCTCAAGTTCCTTCCATCCTGGCCTCACTTATCTGATGAAACCTTTCCTTTGTAACAGCTCTTTGTTTCCTAGTTACTTTGAAACACTCTTGGCATAATCCAGGTCATTAGAAAAGCAAGTTGGTTCAGAGTCTCCTCTTTCCTGTCTTGACCGTGCGGTGGGCTCCTGCTGCTCAGGTTCACAGTGTCGCTCTGCTTGCAAAGTGGACCTTCGCTCACTCCCTCCGCCCTGCTCTTCCTCACTGCTGTGAGCTCTTCATTTAGGCCATCTCATGAGATGATTGAGAAAATTCTTTTAAGACTATGGCATGATAGTATTTCGGGTGCCAAGATGAAGGCAGTGTACTGGAACGTCTGAAATGACCATGTGATGGAGCTCAGACTCTCATTTCTTCCTAAAGCACAATGTTGTTTCAGGTTCAGAAGAATCTCCTGAGCCGTTGCCCATCCCCACTCTGCTCGTGGGCTATGACAAGGACTTCCTGACCATCTCACCATTCTCCCTGCCCTTTTGGGAGAAGCTACTATTAGACCCATACGGGGGCCACCGTGATGTTGCTTATATTGTGGTGTGTCCAGAAAATGAGGCCTTGCTCGAAGGAGCCAAAACTTTCTTCAGGGACTTGAGTGCTGTATATGAGGTGAGAAGGTTGCTGCGGGCACGTCATCTTTGTGACAGGGGTCCTCCACTCCTGGGTACCTGCTGGATTTGAAAGAACAGAATTAAATTGAAAGTTCTTTCTGTAAGTGAATGCTTTTCTCTTAGCTGAGAAGGCTTTCCTCATCAGCCTTGCCACACACCTTAAGGCTCTCCACTGTTCCTGCTAAGTGGGGAAAGTGGTGGCTGTGAATGTAAGCTTTACACAGAGAATGTGTATCTGCTCTTTTACTTCCTTTTTTTTTTTCTTTGCTTTTCAAGGTAGGGTCTCGCTCTAGCCCAGGCTGACCTGGAACTCACTCTGTAGTTTCAGGGTGGCCTCAAACTCACAGTAGTCCTCCTGCCTCTGCCTCCCAAGTGCTGGGATTAAAGGTGTGCGCCAGCACACCTGACTCTTTTACTTTTATTTTGAGTGTGCGGGGTGGGTGTGGAAGAGTTCCTAAAAGTATAAAAGAATGTATAACTTGAAATTTTCTGAATGTAAAAATAAGTTGGATGAATCAGGTGCCTGTTGTTTTAACACTAGATTCATCTGAGTGCTAAAAGTTTGGTACAGATTTAAAACATAGCAGCCATTTGAATGTGAACACCAGGTGAATATTTTAGTATCTAAATTCCTGTTAGTTTTAGAAAGGTTGGCTCATGTATATCTTTGAAAAGTAAGTACCACACATATATCTTCTGCTGAAGTAAATAAATACTAAAGTCTTTGTACTTCATGCTTCTAATGTCTTTAGGTTGACAAACTTAAATGAGATTAAGATTTGTTAATGTGCTAAGAACTATGACAGGCACATTATAAGCATTACAGAAGTGTTGTTTTAAAATAAGCCAAGTTAAATTCTAGGTAGATTCCAGAACAGGTGATTGACTGCCTATAAACATCTGGATACGCATGGAGTAGTAATGCACTGAGGAGTGACATCAGCAAGGTGATGCTCACCCCACAGCAATGGCATCTGTTCAGCTACTAAAAGAACCCTCGGCTGCCTCATCAGGGTTGCAGATAGATACCGAGTCACAGCTAACAGGTCACAGACAGCATAAACTCTGTTCCCTTGAACGAAGCCTCCAGGACTGCCAGCTCTATTTAGTGGGTAGCGATTTGTATCTGCTTGTGGAAGGAAGCTTGGGAGTCTTGTGAGACTCTGTTATCGCTAGTAAGAAATGCTGCTAACACGGACACTGCTCCTGGAAATAGTGGTTCACTTTTCAGAGGTGATTAGCAGAAGAGTCTCATTGACTTAAAACAACTATTTAAAAAGTGATCAGTGTGCATCCTGCTTCCGTGGCCTCCTTCATTGATGATCTCCAAATGTCGGTAGCAGATGGCCCATGAAACGTTAATGTTATCTTACAGGAAAACACGAGTGAGGGTTACTAAGAGGTTCTAGTGGACATATGTCCAAGTCAGCCTTAGCAGTCAGGAATCTCGTTGAGTCTCTATTTTCCCATTATCAACCAGCAGTCATGCTCAGCTGCATCGTCTGATGCAAGAGAAATTGGCTTGGGTAAAGAAATACTTATTTTTATTTGAGATCTCATCCAAATTTGGGAGGGACGGAGGGAGGGAGGGAGGGAGGGGGAGGGGGAGAGAGAGAGAGAGAGAGAGAGAGAGAGAGAGAGAGAGAGAGAGAGAGAGAGAGAGAGTTATTTCAGAGTACATCATAAATACCAGAAAGGACCAGTTGCTAATGCTAGTTTTATTGCATGTGATAACGTCAGAGAGAAAGGGAAGTACTTGTGTGTGAGGTAGAGAATCTCCTCCAGTTGGAGGTACTGAGTTTGGGAGTAGCTGCCACTGTCAGTAAACTGTGTTGTTTGTGGTATCAGATGTGTAGGCTTGGGCAGCACAAGCCCATCTGCAAAGTGCTCCGAGATGGGATCATGCGTGTGGGGAAGACCATGGCCCAGAAGCTGACAGATGAGCTGGTGAGCGAGTGGTTTAATCAGCCCTGGAGCAGTGAGGAGAATGACAATCATTCCAGACTCAAACTTTATGCGCAAGTTTGCCGCCATCACCTAGGTAAATGGAATGTATTTGACAAAGTGGAATTTGAGAAGTAAAACAGCAAATCCTTTCCCTTTATTGATTTTATATAAATTACAAGTAATGTTAGTATTCCATTATTAAGCTTAGGTTTAGTTGTTGTGTTTTAGGTAGTCTTAAAAAAACTATTTAAAAATTGTTTCAGAGGGCTATACTTATGTGCACCACTTCTGAAAACTTAGCTGCATGATTTACTTGGTATCAACTTGCTGTATTCTACTACATCCTGGTGGCTGTAGAACACATGGATGGCATTGGATTCAGTTTTCAGTGACATCTGAAAGGAGAATATTACAAGTGATTAACTTTGTTTATTTCCTATGTGATTAATAAACTGCTTCAAGTTTCCAAAACAAGAACCGTGAGTGTGGTGATAGTGGTGTTCAGGATATGATAATTAGAGTGTCTCATCCTGAAGTATAATTGTTTGAAAGTGCCCATTCTAAAATGTGGGTTTGCTTTGACCTGCTGAGCACCTCTGAGATCAGTTCTCAATTCTTTCAGCACCTTATTTAGCCACTCTGCAGCTCGACAGCAGCCTGTTGATACCACCTAAGTACCAGAGCCCACCAGCATCGGCACAGGGACAGGCTGCGCCTGGGAACACTGGGCCTTCAGCTTCACATCCAGGGTCCACGGCTCCAGGCGCCAGCAGTACGCTCAATCCTGCCTCTGTGATCCCTGCAGCAGGTAGTTCCTCGTCCGCCTCATCGACCACCTCTGCTCCGGGTATCACTCAGATGAGCACTACCTCTTCTTCAGGATTCAGTGGTAGTGTTGGAGGGCAGAACCCCAGCACTGGGGGCTCTTCCATGGATAGAACACCAGGGAACATGGCTTGTGGCACAGATGCTGAGCCTGGGCAGAGCTCCACGCAGCCTTCACAGGATGGACAAGACAGGTGGGTTCATTACTCACTGACCCAAAGAGGAGGGCTTTTCTTGGGTACCCCTCCTCCCTTCTTACTGCACAAGTCACAAAATCCATTAGGATGCTCTTTCTTTCTTGTAATACGAAGTGAAAGCTGTCACCCTATAGTTACATGAAGACATATGGACCTTGTAACTCCTAACTGACAAACTTACTATTAAAGTTATTAACTATGGTTGTTATAAAAACAAAGAGGAATTGAAAAAGAGATCTCCCATTTTAGAGTCAGACAGGTTGCATATTATCCATCCCTGTTCTGAAAATAGGGATAATATGGGACCGGAAATATTTCAAATATTTTCAGATTTTGAATCATAGCATCTGTTTAGGCTCCAGTGGCTGAGTGTTCCTCAACTGAAAACTCATGTCAGACCTGGCCTACCATTGACCCTATCCCCAGTGCTCTCTGGGTGTACCATGATACATGTGGTTGTGATCTCAGGAGTTGTGTGTTCTAAAGTTGGTTTGTTTATGGAATTTCTGCTTATTTGTGTAACTCACACATGACTCTCTCTAGTGTTACAGAGAGGGAGAGAATAGGGATCCCCACAGAGCCCGACTCTGCGGACAGCCAAGCCTACCCTCCAGCTGTGGTCATCTACATGGTGGACCCCTTCACCTACGCTGCGGAGGACGACTCCAGCTCTGGGAACTTCTGGCTGCTTAGCTTGATGCGCTGCTACACAGAGATGCTGGATAACTTACCTGAACATATGCGGAGCTCTTTCATTCTCCAGGTCGCTCTTTGCAGCCTTGTTTCATGGCAGTGAATGTGGGCTTGGTCGGGATTGTTGGAAGCTTGGTGTACATAAATCACGACAGAAAGAAAGAAGCTCATCAGCTGTGCTTCTAGGTCTCACTCTATTGTGCTTCACTGTATGCTCAGCCTTTCAATCCAGTGTTGTCTTTTTTTTCTGTTAGCACTGCTTGGGATCACAGGCCTTGGCCTCTCTAGTGCAGGCTTCATAAGTGTGCACCACCTAAAAGTAATGATTTTTTTGTGTGTGTGGGGGGGGACTAGGGGATTTGAGGTAGGGTCTCATTGTAGCCCAGGCTGATCTGGAAGTCAGTATGTAGTCTCAGGGTGGCCTCAGGTGCATGGCGATCCTCTTATCTCTGCCTCCCAAGTGCTGGGATTAAAAGTGTATGCCAGCTAAAAGTAACCTGCCCCCTCCCAGGTAGGGTCTTGTTCTAGCCTAGGCTGACCTTGAACTCACAGTCCTACCTCAGTCTCTCCCTTAGTGCTGGGTTCAAAGGTGTCCCTCACCACACCCAGCCCAAAGTAACATTTCATTATTTATCTCTCATTTATTCGTTTACAAGGAGAGAGAAAGTAAAAGTCTGTGTGTGGCCGGGGCATGCACCACTCTGTGCATCTGGTTTTACATGTGTACTGGGGAATTGAACTCAGGCCGCAGGACTTTGTAAGCAAGCACTTTAAGCACTGACCCATCTCTCCAGCCCCCTAAGTAACATTTTTAGTGATCACATGTTTTATATGTTTTAACCATCATAAACATTAGTATGTTGTACTTTTTTTTTTTTTTTTGGTTTTCGAGGTAGGGTCTCGCTCTAGTCCAGGCTGACCTGGAATTCACTCTAGTCTCAGGGTGGCCTTGAACTCATGGCAATCCTCCTATTTCTGCCTCCCAAGTGCTGGGATTAAAGGCATGCACCACCACGCCCGGCTTATGTTGTACTTTTTTGCTATTATAAATGAAGCTCTAGTAAACGTGTTTATGTATTTTATTTTTTACATTTCAAGTCGTTTTAAACGTGAAGAGATGACTGGTAGATATCTCAATTCCTTCTCAAAAACATACTTGTTTCTTTCCTTTTAATAGTGAATGAATGTGCTTATTTCCCTACACCTTTTCTAGCTATATGACTAAACATTTTTTAATGTTACATTTAGGTGAAAATGATTCTTTAGGTGTCTTGATCTTGTTTAATATCACTAAGGAAAGCTTGTAGGATGAAAAGATTAAAGTTATGGAGATCAGAAAACGTGGTTTTTTCATTGTTTTAAAGGCTGTGTTCCACATGGTTAGGCAATAACTGCAACACATTATGTGTATGCTTTATTTTTTTAATTATTTATTTGCAAGAAGAGATAGAAAAAGACAGACTGAGCACACCAGGGCCTCCAGCTGCTGCAAATGAACGCCAGATGCATGCGCTACCTTGTTCATCTGGCTTTACATGGGCACTGGAGAATTGAACCCAAGTCACCAGGCTTTGCAAGCAAGTGCCTTCACATCTGAGCCATCTCTCCAGCCCCTGTGTGTATGCTTTATACGAATGAAAATGAAATTAAAATGCAGGCTAAATTTTTTGAGGCCATGACAACAGTAAATTGAGAGTTTCCACCTCAGATGGAACAAGGGAACGTCAAGTGAAAGTGTAAGTTGGCCAGCATCAATCAAGCTGCCGCTCTTAATCGAGGTGTAGGATTCTGTCACTGGAGGAGCTCAGGTTGAATCACACTTCTAAGAATTCACATACTTAGAGCATCGTTTCATTTCCAGCTGGCTCACGACTTGGGTTTCAGCATTGCTGTTGTTTGTGTCTCTAGATTGTGCCTTGCCAGTACATGCTGCAGACGATGAAGGAGGAGCAAGTTCTCTACATCCAGTACCTGAAGTCCATGGCATTCTCGGTGTACTGCCAGTGCAGGAGGCCTCTGCCTACACAGATCCACATTAAGTCCCTCACGGGATTTGGGCCTGCAGCCAGCATCGAGATGACCCTCAAGAACCCGGAAGTGAGTTTTGGAGGGCAGACACTTGCAGAGGTCAAGCTTTCATACTAAGATGTAAACCAGAGCATGTCTTATGTAACCTAGTGTTTGGTTGGTTGCTTGCTTGCTCTTCTGATTTTCTGTAAGAAGAATTGGTAGTTTTCTTTCATCCTTAAAATAAAAAAGACACTTCCTTGAACCTGAAAGTTAACAGACAAGCTCTTTTTTTTTTTTTTTTTTTTTTTTTTTTTTTTTTTGGATATAGGGCATAAGGCAGTAAGGTACTTTCTTTACACTTGTAGTTATTTTCAATGTTTATTTTGTTCCTTGTTTTTCTGGCTAATCTGGGTTTTACAATACAACCACCCTTGTACAGAGAGAGAGAGAGAGAGAGAGAGAAGGAGAACATAGAGTGGTGTGACTGCCGCATATGACCCTCACATTTTGATGCATACTTTCCCTGCATGCTTCTGTGTGTGCCTCGGTATTGCTGTGGAGAAAGAAGAGCTCTTCCTCCCTCATCATCTAGGCCTGTTTCTGTACTTCAAGGGAGTTTTAAATCAGGAAAGCCAAATACATTTTAAATACTTTTCCTTGTTTCCTAGTCACCTTCTGTGGAAGATGGCTTGTACAGGGCAGGGTTTAGAATTTTCAAAGCCTTTGAAAGCCAGTTCCCACAACTTTGCATGAATGATTGCCATTAGTAAGAGCCAGCAAACACCTTTCCACCTCCTGGGAACTTCTTAGAGATAGCATTCCCTGCAGATTTTAGTGGTTAATGTGTTTCTGGAAAACTGCTATAAGGGAAGCTAGGAAGTGGTCAGGGGAAGCCAGGAGTTCAGGTAATACTGGGTGCACAAGTGGCTGGGTTCGGGCAGACTAGTCCTGAAGGAAGCTGCTGTTCACTGACAACCTATCTTCACTCCAGTGTTAACTAGAGTTTCTATTTTTGACATTCTTAGCTTAGTGGGTTTTTTTTTTTTGTTGTTGTTTGTTTTTGTTTCTTGTTTTTTCGAGGTAGGGTCTCCCTCTAGTCCAGGCTGACCTGGAATTCACTATGTAGTCTCATGCTGGCCTCAAACAGTGATCTTCCTATCTCTGCCTCTTGAGTGTTGGGATCAAAGGTGTGTGACACCATGCTTGGCATTTTTTAAAACACTTTTTTATTTTCTTTCTTTTTAATAAATTATTCATGTGTGAATGCATGGGTGCTATGGTGCCAGATTGCACATGTGGAGGTCAGGGGTCAACTTCCAGGTTGGCCCACCTTATTTGAGGCAGGGTTTCTCACTCTGGAGTCTCATTCTGCTGTTCTTCTTTGCACTTGTCACCACCTTCTGGGAAAGTCTTCTGTCTCTGCCTCTAATCATCTCGGCTCCTCCCGTCTTGCCATCATTGTGGTGTAATCACAGAAGCCCATGTGGTCTAGTGATCCATCAAACTCGGGTACTACAGCTTGAGCAGTGAGCCATTTATTCCCTGAGCCCCCTCCTCAGCCCCCTCACTCAAGTTTGTAAAGAAAACCTATTGCTGGCATCACTCTTGTCTTTCAAGGGTACTAAGCATCTCAGAAGCTTAGTTTGATACAAGTAATGAGAATTTTGGACATTCTCAGCACAAAGAAAGGGTACACCAGTTACCCTGAACTGATCATTACACATTATATGCATATCCTGGGATTTATGTATAATCTGTGTATATGTATTTATATATATGTATTTATGAATGTATACAGCTATGAATTTCCAAATTAAATAAAAACATATAGTATTAAACACAGTTTGGGGGTTGGGGAGATGGTTCAGCAGTTAGGGCACTTGCCTGCAAAACCTATATAACACAGGTTCGATTCTCTAGTATCCATTAAAAGCTAGATACACAAAGTGGTGTATTCTTCTGGAGATGCTGGCACGCCCATTTTCTCTTGTCTGTCTCTCTGCTTGCAAATAAATAAATAGAATAATTTTAAAGAAAGCGGTTTGTATGGCACCTGTAGAATGGCACAGACTATTGTATCAAGAGTATGTGACTTACTGGTCATTTGTTTTGCACACAACTTTCAGGCAGCCACACTCAGGCTCCTCTCCTTTCACATGCCTGCTTTACTTAGAGACAGCCACAGGTTATAAAATTCATCTTTCTAAGTTGCACCATCCATGGCTCTATTATATCCACAGAGTTCTGCAGCATCCTGATGATTTCAGAACATCACTCTCAACCTGAAAGAAACTTCATACCTATCAGCCATGGCTCTTCATTCCCCCTTTCCTTCTCTGACCAGATCTCTGCTTCCTCTGTAATTCATTTCATGATTAAATAATTTTCTTTGGGATAGATATCACACAGTCTTGTTATCCATTCATTAGCTGATAATCATTTGGGTTCTTTCTACTTTTGTGAATAAGACTGTGTGACGTGTGTACGAAGATTGTTGTGAAGATCTGTTTTTCAGTTTGTTAAGTGAGAGTAGAATTTTTGGTCATAAAGAGAGTCAAAGCATTAGTGATAAATTAGTTTCACAACTTTGAGTCAGTCCTGAAGTATCTCTTGTTGAGCCTTGGACACCTAAGATGAATGGATTTGGTAGAGTATTTCTAGAGTCCCTTTTAGCTCTAAATTTCTGTTATTTTGTTGTTACTGTTCCTTGTGGTAGATAGGTCAGGGGTCCCTAACTATTGCTTACTACCTGTACTTATATGGCCAGCTTGGTAAAATGTTTTTTAATCTACTATCTAGTTCTTTATGGAAGTTTTGGACCTTCTTCTTGTCTATTAAGTTTGAGGTAGGAGCACACACACGTTAGTGTGGAGTGCGCCTTACTCTGGTCTTCCTCTGTTCTCTACGACGTCCCGGTGGATGGGTATAGTGTCATCATGGCTGCAGTTTCTACTTTCCTAAGGTTTAATGATCCTGGGCTAATTTATTTTCTCAGGTAGTAATTTCTTTCAATAAGCAAATACCACACTGTTTGGGTTTCTTAGCTTATGGCATTTAAATGATATTTTTGTTGCTAGTATTCTCATTACTGTTTATATATTTAGTCCTGATAGAGAGTGGGCTGGGACACAAGGCTTTGTCATCACTGGGCTGTCCTGGGCTGGCTTTGTATTGATACTGACTGTGGTTTTCTTTGCAGCGGCCCAGCCCCATCCAGCTTTACTCCCCTCCCTTCATATTGGCCCCAATTAAAGACAAGAAGACAGAGCTGGGAGATAGCTTTGATGAGGTGAACCAGAAGTACAATGTGCTCTTTGTGGGCTATTGTCTGTCTCATGACCAGCGCTGGCTCTTGGCTTCCTGCACTGACCTCCATGGTGAATTGCTAGAGACCTGCGTTGTAAATATTGCTTTACCAAGCAGGTGAGAGGCCTTCACATTTGTACCATGTGTAAACTGATGTGTCTTTCTTTCAGTATGTGTTCTATACAGTAGGGACAGCATGCACATGCGCTTTGGGGTTGCATTGGGTGATTTACTAAATGGTAACTAATTCCTGTAGGAACCCATTTCTTTCTGTTAGGTCTCGAAAGAGTAAAGTATCTGCCCGTAAGATCGGGCTGCAGAAGCTATGGGAATGGTGCCTAGGGATTGTCCAGATGACATCTCTGCCCTGGAGAGTGGTGATCGGGCGTCTGGGGCGTCTTGGCCACGGGGAGCTTAAAGGTGAGAAACCCCTGAAGCAGTAGGCGTGGGAGGCAGGAGGAGGTGCTGAGCAATGGGGGAAACCTAAGAGCTGGCAGGATGACACAGACAGCATTGCTTTATGTACAAGGGACAAACTAGTGGGAGTTTTGTTTTTAAAGCAGGGTCTCACTGTAGCCCAGGCTGTTCTGGAACTCCCTATGACCCTCCTACTTCACTCAGCCTCCTGAATGCTGGCTAGGACTAAAGCCATGTGCCACCACGCCCAGCTAAACATTGGCGTTTTTAACTTTTCTTTGCCCCCCCAAAAATGTCATTTATGCAAATAAACATGAAACATGTTTCATTAGTGTACAAGTAGTAATAAGTTTCTAACATTAAATATTGAGGCAGTAAGAATTAGTCAGGCTTCAGATAGCTTTGTATCATAAGAACAGCCTACAGTTGGTCTGCTTGGCAGCAATGATGGTGAGCTTTGTATCTCTAGTCTGTTTTGATGGCACCGCAGCCAGAAGTCCTGACTCAGTAGGACCAGTGCTCACACGAAAGCAGTGTCTGCTAGAATGAACAGATGCTTTCAGTAGTATCCCCAACACCTCAACTAGTGCCTGGTCTTGATCACCTGGTCCCACGGCACTCCTTACTTGTTGTGACACAGTTGATTTCATGTCTTGTGAGCTTGGTGGTTTTCTACTTGCAAGCACACACAGGGAGAGCCAAGTGTGAAGGACCTGAGAGGAGCTGTTGCAGCTGTCCTCTGCTCCCATGCACAGTGTCTGTGGAGACAGAATTTGTCCTCAGGCCATAGCTTCTGCCAGCCCCTGTGCTTTAGTGTGGAAGGAAAGTACTTGCTTACAGGAAGCACTTATCAGGTATTTTCAGAATCCCAGAAATGAAACTATAGATACAGAGAGAACTTGCACTTAGGTCCTAAGTGTAACTTGCCTCCTGTGTGACAGCTTGCACAAATTCTCTGATAAGTGCTAAACAAGAGTATTCTTTTTTTTAACTTTATTGATAGCTTCCATAATTACAGACAATAAACCATTATGAGTCCCTCCCCATCCACCCTCATATCTCTTCCCCCTCTCAATCTCTATTTTGTTTCAGTGTCATCTTTTCCTCCCATTAATGCGTAGGTATTGTCAGGCACTGCAAGGTCATGAGTATCAAGGCCATTTTTGTGTCTGGACTAAACAAGAATATTCTTAAGTATGTATTCCACACTAAGATTTTTAAAATTAAACTTGATGTTATGGACTGGTAGAAAATAGAGCTTTTCCTCTCTCCCCTTCCCCCCTTAGTTTTTACGAGGAAGGGTTTCACTCTAGCCCAGGCTGACCTGGAGCCCCACGAAGTTCACTCTGTTGTCCCACACTGACCTTGAACTCACAGCAGTCCTCCTCCTACCTCTGCCTACCAAGTGCTGGGGTTAAAGGCATATGCCGCCACCCCTAGCATTTTTCATTTAAAAAAAGAATATCCCACTTAAAATGAATCTTGTATCAATAGCCTGGAGGTTAATACATTGGGAAATTCATCATTTCATTTCTCTCAGATTTCCTGTCTTCCTGCCTGGTCTATTTTATTTTATTTTTTGTTTTGTTTTTCGAGGTAAGGTCTCACTCTAGCCCAGGGTGGTCTCCAAGTCACAGTGATCCTCCTACCCCTGCCTCCTGAGTGCTGGGATTAAAGGCCTGTGCCTCCACGCCCGGCCAGTCTTTTTTCTTAAAAGCTGTTAGCTATTTGTTTTTCTTGGGAAGGTGAGCCCATGCAGAAAAGGAGGGGTAGAAATGTGGCACTTGGTGTTTCCCTCTCCTCTTCATGACTGTCAGATGATCACCCTGTCCTGCCTCTCCCTTACAGGGAGTGTGAGCTTGACGTGAGGACAGCCCATCCCAAACTGAGAGGATGGCTGAGTTGTACTGACCTGCACTTCCTTCCTGTGGGAGCTGAGCTCTGTTCAAGGTTGCATACTTCTAGCACATTGTCAGAGGAGCCCTTAGACTTCACAGTCGGTGTTGTGGGTTTTTCTGTTCTTCATCTCCAACCCATTTGTGATGAACACAATATCTTTATGTTCTAGTTTGGTTTCAGATACAGAGCTTAGCTCCATCTGTTTTTTTGCAGGTTTTTTTTTTTATATTTTATTTACTCATTTTCAAGACAGAGAGAGAAAGAGAGAGCAAGAGAGAGAGAGCGCGCACCAGGGCCACCACCTTGTGGGTATGGCGTATATGGGTGCTGGGGAATTGAACCTGGGGCTTTAGGCACTGGAGGCAAGTGCCTTAACCACTGAGCCATCTCTCCAGCCCTGCAGTTTTAAAATATACATTTTTCATGTTCCTTGCCACTTGCCCCCTTCAGATTCAGCTTCATTAGAAATATAAAAGCATTTTCCCTTCGCCTGCTTCTGCTTGTCTAAAGAAGGAAGGCGTGGCCGTTGAGACTGTTCAGAGGAGCAGCATGCGATGAGTGTGGTGCGTCCTGACAGCAGTTTGCTGCATGAGAATAGTGCCCAGACCTCCCTCAGCAGTGCTTTGGAAAGAAGAGTGCTCACCCTGTAGTGTGGGCCATGTGGAAAGGCCCACATACCTGTGCATTGCTGCTTCAACAGCAAACAGAGCTGAGGAACTCCAAGCTAAGAAGGGCTGATAGGCAGTGAGCAAGAAGGGAAAGGGTTACTGTCTGTACTGGCCCTCAGAGGTCATCTCAGACCTCCTTCCAGCATACAGTCTAGGAGCCTTTGTTGCTGTGGTAATGAAGTAAACAGAAGTTGGGGATGTTTTTCTGTAGTAAGGAGGGAAACGAAATCTTGAAAAGATGTATTCATTCCCTTTAGGGTTCAATCGTGGAAACTCAATTTCTAAGCAAAACTAGCAAAAACCTTGTGTCTGTCTGAGTTTCTAAAGACTGATTCTATCTGACTTCAGATTGGAGTATCCTCCTTGGAGAGTGCTCACTCCAGACAATCAGCAAGCAGCTCAAGGATGTATGCCGGATGTGTGGGATCTCTGCTGCAGACTCTCCTTCTATCCTTAGTGCCTGCCTGGTTGCCATGGAGCCCCAGGGGTCCTTTGTGGTGATGCCAGGTAAATTTCCTCTTGTCTCTTTCATTAATGAGGTGTTATATCTGTTCACAGTTCACTGTACTTAAAACACGTGGTGGAGAACATATTATCATTGTATCTCCAGAAACAGACTTTTTAAAAAAGGAAACCATTTGATCTCTTCTAAGCACTATCTCTGTTGACCACAGTTTGGGAGAAAGTCCTGGATTAGCTAATGACTTTTACCTAACCCCAATTTGTAGCTAGTGTGGTTTTACTCTCCAAAAAAAAGTTACTAAAATAGCCTGGTGTGATGGTACACACCTTTAATTACAGCACTCAGGAGGCTGTAATCCTGTAACTCAGGATTGCAGTGAGCTCAAGGCCAGCCTGAGACTACATAGTGAATTCTAGGTTAGCCTGGGCTAGAGCGAGAGCCTATCTCAAAAACCAGAAAAAAAAGAAAAAAACTAAAATAGATACTAGCATGCTATATACTTTTTCGGTGTGTTTTCAAGGTAGGGTCTCACTCTAGCCCAGGCGGATCTGGAATTCGCCATGTAGTCTTCCCACCTCTGCGTCCCAAGGACTGGGAATAAAGGGGTGTGCCCCCATTCCTGGCTATGATGCATACTTTTGAAGGCAGGTATGTGACAACTCTCTAAGCAGCCTCAAAAAGATATTTAGTGTCTGTGATGTGGTGATGAGAGAAGGAACACTCAGCACAGGGATTGGCACCAGCAAGCTCTCAGTCATTGTAGGTGCCAGGTGCCCATAGTCAGGACATGGGCTGAAGAAATTTTGGAAAATCTGACTAGTTTTTATAAAGTAGGAACTAAGCATTTTCTAATTTTATAACCAAGCAGTTAAATACTTCTATAATTCTTACCATCCTTGGACTCCTCCCAGCCCCTTCCTGTGAGGCGTCCATGGAGTTGTGGCATGTGATTGGTCCTAAGACTTAGTCTCTGTGCTCATCTATTCAGTAGGGTAATAGTTGCTACCTCAAAGTAGCTGTGATGATTCAGTGGATGTCACAGTCAGCCACATGCCCCTGGGATGAACCTCCAAACCAAGCAGTTTATGAGAGGAACGGATTTGTTGAAGCTACAGTTCCAGGGGAAGTCTATAATGGCAAAAGAGGCTGCCCCCTTTCACAGGTCCAAACAGAGAGAGAAACCCATCACCCACACTATATACACACAAACCAAACAGGCAGGGGGTAGAGAGAGATTTCCTTCCCCTTTATATAGCCTTAGGGCAGGGTCTTACAACCCTTTCCTAGACCTGCTGAATTCCTGAGCCTCTGGAATTTCCTTCCTACACTGGCCTCCCAGGAAGGAATGTTTGTTTCTAGCTCCCCTGAGCTTCCTTCCATCCTGCCACCTATTGAGAGGGATGCCTTGTAAACAACCGCAGAGACCCAGCCAAGATTATCAAACAGATCAAGTTGACAACAAAATTTAACCACAAGTTCACCCCTTGTCAACTTGAAATCAGACCAGATCTCCTTACTTCATACCTAGTTTCAAAATGAAGACAGTAACAATGATATAATGCTGCCTAACATGATATAAGTGCCCCATGTACAATGGGAAGCACATAATCTCCCTATAACACAAGTTCTGTAACATCAAAACAAGTTACATCCTTTCTAATATAAAATGGCACATTTCGAACTGCTATGAGACAAAATAAGGAGAGATTGGACCAGTGCAAACTCAACAGCCGTTAAGCAAATATCAACCATTTGCAGTTCAAGTCTGATATCACACAACCAGTGACTGACAGTCTGGATTTTCTAATTCTGCCCCTCCAGCTTGGCTGAGTAGCTGGGGAAAACTTCCATCCTGAGCCAGCAGCACTCCATGGTAGTCCTTGTACAGTCCTGGTATATCTAAAACATCTTCAGGTCTCCATTAAAACCACAGTCCATCTTTCAGTGGCTTCACTGGCCTGTCAGGGACTTCACACCCTGTTCCATATACTCCATCTCAGCAGCGGCTCCTAGAATCAAGTACAATTCATGACACAGCCCACACATGCATTTTTCTTGCTTCCAAAAACAAAACCTGGTATGTAGGACACAGCCATGTGGTTAATTCAGAGATGAAATAAATCATGACCTTAAAGAGTGAGTTCCTCCTTTTAGCTAACTCAGTCTTTTCTGGGTTAAGCACCTCAGGTATCCTTTCCATTGTTTTAGTGTAAAGCAGTTGAGCTATCTTCTGTAGGATTGGTAATGTGCTGACAATAGCAGCTTCAGGAAACTAAAGCCAGTCTCTTCGCCAATAAGTCAAACTTGCTTGAATTTTTCCAACTTTAAATTTTAATACTCAGTTCAATATCATTAGCCAAGCACATCAGTCCATTTCTTAAATTCAACCTTGATCAAACTTTCTGAGCTTGGGCAATAGAGCACATACAGCTCTTATTCCAGTAACACAGTTCCCATCAAGTTCTCTGTAGTCTCTCCTTCCCCTTAGAAAGTTCATAAGTCAAGCCTCCAAATGCAAAGCATTTTCAAATTTTCACCAGAATAGTCCATAAAACATGGCTTACCACTTTGGAAGCTGTCTTCAGTTACAGGTACTGAGTCCATGTCTATTCCTCCAGCACACAAGTTCCAGAAGACCAAAAACCACATGATCAGATTCTTCTCAGCAATATCATTCCACTCCTGGTACCAAAACTGTCGTAGTCAGCCAGCCCCACACCACTGGGATGAATCTCCAAACCAAGCACAGTTATGTGAGGAAGGGATTTGTTGAAGCTACAGATCCAGGGGAAGTTCCATAATGGCGAAAGAGGCTTGCCCCTTTCACAGGCCCAAACAGAGAGAGAAGCCATCACCAACACCACACATACACCAACAAACAGGCAGGGGGTGAAAGAGAGATTTCCTCCCCCTTTATATAGCCTTAGGATGGGGTCTTAAAACCCTTTCTCAGACTTGTTTACTACCTGGGTCTCTGGAATTTCCCCCTGAACTTCCTTATACCCTGTCCTCTTACTGAGAGGGCTGTCTTCCTGTACGCAACCTCAGAGACCCATCCAAGATTACTAAATAGATCAAGTTGACAACAAAACCATTATAGTGGATGACTGGAATAAAAACTTTAATACATAGGCTGGCTTATAGTAAGCATTTCATAGTGTTATAACAGTAGTTGAATGGTAATATTTTTATAGACTGTTACCATTTAGGAGAGCAGTTTTATAAATTGTGAGCAACCCAAGATGGAAAGAATGTGGGGTCCTAGCTTTAGAAGTACTTGCTGTGTAAGTAATCTAAAATATACTTGGTGGATTCAGTCTAAGCTTATCTTAACATCTCTAGTGTGGGGCTCTGCATCCCATTCTTTCAAGACCCTTTAACCACTGCACCCGATTGTAAATGTGTGCCCCTCGTGGCATTGGCTCTAGATGGCACTGCTCCATTCAGGTCCTTTGCCAACCTCATCCTGGGGCTGCTCATAACTGTAGGGGAATTGACAGTTCTTCCTTTTTGAAAGATGCTGTCACAATGGGCTCTGTTTTTGGCCGAAGTACTGCATTGAACATGCAGACATCTCAGCTGAACACCCCTCAAGATGCTTCTTGTACCCACATCTTGGTGTTCCCAACATCATCAACCATCCAGGTGGCTCCAGCCAACTATCCCAATGAAGATGGATTCAGCCCCAACAATGGTAAGTTGAGGTAGAGCTGCCCTTCATGGCATGGCTGCTGTAGCTTGTTCTGTGCTGAAGGAAGGAGCTTATGAGATATGGAGAGGGGATCGAATGTCTGAGTCTAATGGGCTTTAAAGCTTTGCCTACTCTGCAGTATTAAAACGTGAGTGAAAAAGGAGTGAGTTTTGACTTGGCTTATGGCTTCAGTCCGCCGTGGTGGGCCGGGTATGGCAGAGCAGAGCTGCTTCCATGACGGCTTCCAGGAAGCAGAAAGAGAAAATGCCTGAGCTGCTCGCTCTCTCCTCCATCTGTGCCTCAATTCACTGAATGGTAACACCTACACCCTGGGCAGGTCTTCTCTCTTTTAAAAACATTTGTTTGTTTATTTACTTATTTATTTACAGTCATAGAGGCAGAGAAGCTGTTTGATAAACCCCAGCTGGGAATTACCATCTTTGTAACTTTTATGTTTTTTCCTCCCTTCTAGATGATATGTTTGTGGACCTTCCATTCCCAGATGATATGGACAATGACATTGGCATATTAATGACTGGGAACCTCCACTCCTCTCCCAATTCCTCCCCAGTTCCCTCTCCAGGCTCTCCTGGGATCGGCGTGGGCTCTCATTTCCAGCACAGTCGGGTAAGGATGGCAGGCAGCTCTAAACAAGCAGGGCTCTCAGGAGAACCATCCTGGCTGCTTGCACATCCTTCCCTGGGACCAAGAGATGGGTATGGGTGGGATGCACCTCTCCAGTCCATGTTGATAGAAGAATTGGACAGAATTGTTTGTATTCTTGGTGCCTGATTTTGTTAGATGACTAGTCCTGCTGTGGATGTAAGGATTTGGACGGTTTGTGTTTTTATTATTATTATTTTTTTATGTCCTGCTGAGGAGCCTACCATTGGGCTACATTCCCCACCCCGACTACAGGGTTTCTGGGTTGTTTGTAAGTGAAAGATTAGTTTTGCTTGCTTGAAACTTCCTGGGGTTTTTTTTGTTTGTTTGCTTTAGCCTTTTGCCTTTTGTGAAAATAGTGGCTTTTCATAAAGGGCTAGTTCAGCAGCCCTTTGTATTCACCATGAAGTGTGCCATTCTGTAAGGGGCCTGGCTGTGCCCGTGTGTGTCCAGACACCTTCTCTTACATGGTCCTGGTCTTGCCTGCAGCCATCCTTCAGGACTGCAGGCATATCAGGAGGAAGAGTTCACAGACATGCTCAGGTCGATGCTGTGGTGTTAAGGGAAAAGCCAGTGCTCACAGCTAGGGATCTGGAAGGCAGGTTACTGGAAGACTTCAAGGTTCTGCCACAGCTTGTGCTGACCGTTTCACAGATGGTGATTCATGCCCCATCACTGAGTCTGCCTATGTTTAAAAGGCTTTGAGATTAAGTGGTTAAGCCACTAAAAGAAACTGCTGTTTGATGCTTAAGATGGACAAGTATAAGCACCCCTGCTCACCCTGATTTCCTCAGACATAAAAGGTGGACTTAAAGAACCTGGCTTTGTGTCAGCAGCACTAAACTCACTGAGGGATGATCAAGAGAGAGAGAGAGTGTAAAGCAGGTGGATCCAGGGGAAGGCCACTCAGACTGCCCTCTTGTCACTGCCTGCCCTAGCGCCCCCCTACGAGGAGGGGAATGTAAATGTCTTCATTTCCTTTACAGTGACTTTTCCTGAACAGCATCTTACTGGGTCACTGGAGACTGTTGTGATAAGAACCGAAAACAGGAGTTCATACTGGATAGTTTTAACTTAGTATTTCTGTGAATTCCGGTGGCCAGTGGCATATCAGCTAAGAATGCTTGGCCAGGTCTGTAAAGACAGCTCTGCTCTATTCTGCCTTGCTGCTGTGGACAAGCTTCTTTGCCTGTCTGTGAGGTGGACACAACAGCCTCTCTTAAAGAATTCATGGAGAGTAACACTAGTTTTGCAAAAATAGACACATGCTGTACTTGATTCCTTTCCTGGAGCCTCAAGCCTGAAGCTTTAACTGAATGGCTCATTTCCAACAGCGTTTCTTGCTCTGCAGCTTGTCAGGTGGACATTCTCTGTGCCAAGGAACTGGGAGTCTTTAAGGATTTCCCTTTTCTTTCTTTTTTTTTTTTCAAATATTTTATTCATTTTCAAGCAGAGATAAGACAGAGAGAGTATGCTATGGCCACCACCTTGTGGGTCTGGTTTATGTGGGTCCTGGGGAATTGAACCGGGGGCCTTAGGCACTGGAGGCAAGTGCCTTAACCGCTGAGGCATCTCTCCAGCCCAAGGATTTCTCTTTTCTGAGCCACTGAGTCCTCTCGAATCTCCAGTTAGAACATTCCATGGAGAAGCAGGATGTTTAAGGGGATAGAAAGGGCTTGTTTCGTTTTGAGACAACAGTCTAATGTAGCTCAGGCTGACCTTGAACCCCTTATTCTCCTGTCTCCACCTCACCTAGCTTTTTTTTTTTTTTTGGAGGGTGGGGCATGGAGGTTAGGTTGACAGCAAGTTTTCCAGGTTTTTTAGGGCCAAGGAGACCAGGAATTGTCATTTAACAGCAGGTTTGCACAATTAATATTTGTACCTATGATTGATAGCACTGAAATATAAAAGTCATTTAGTGTAGGTTATCACTCTCCTTTGGTGTTTTTTTTTTTTTTTTTTTTTTTTTTTTTTTTTTTTTTTTTTTTTTTTTTTTTTTTTTTTTTTTTTTTTTTTTTTTTTTTTTTGTTTTTTTTTGTTTGGTTGGTTTTTTGAGGTCGGGTCTCACTCTAGCCCAGACTAGCCTGGAATTCACTATGTAGTCTCAGGGTGGCCTTGAACTCACAGCAATCCTCCTCCCGAGTGCTGGGATTAAAAAGTGCTGGGATTAAAGGCGTGCGCCACCACACCCGGCTTGGGTTACATTTTTTATTTAAATATTTATTTATTTACAAAGGGGGAGGGAAGAGAGACAAAGAAAGGAAGAGGAAGGAAAACGAGCAAGGACCTCTTGCCACTCCACATGAACTCCAGTGCGTGTTTGTTTTGTGCATCTAGGTACTGGGGAATTGAACCCAGGCTGGCAAGCTTACAAGCAAGCCCTTTTAACATGCTAAGCCATCTCTCTAGCCCAGATTATTTATTTATTTTAACATTTTTATTTATTTGCAAGCAGAGACAGAATGGGTGTACCAGGACCTCCAGTCGCTGCAAACAAACTCTAGATGTATACACCACTTTGGCTTTACATGGGTTCTAGGGAATCGAACCTGGGTCATTAGGCTTTGCAGTAGAGCACCTGAACTTCTGAGCCATGTCTCCAGCCCGGTGACCTCAATTTTACTGGCTCCTCCTACTGTGCCACCATTCTTGACAGATGTCCTCTTCTTGCCTCCCTGTCACCTTTCTCAGACAGCAGGCTCCTGTGTGGGATTCTGCCGGGGTTGTCTGTGCAGGCACAGGGTGGACTGACGTGACTTTGAAGCTGTGGATCATTGCTGACTGCTTTGCGCTTTGCTTTTTCAGAGCCAAGGTGAGCGGCTTCTGTCTAGAGAGGCACCGGAGGAGCTCAAGCAGCAGCCTCTGGCCCTGGGGTATTTTGTGTCAACTGCCAAAGCTGAGAACCTCCCCCAGTGGTTTTGGTCATCGTGTCCCCAGGCACAGAACCAGTGCCCTCTCTTCCTGAAGGTTGGTTGATGGTGTTACTTCAAGCTTGTGAGGGTACATCATCTGTGCTTTCATTTGACTTTGGTTAGAAGTGTCCTATGTTAGCATTACACTGCTTCTCTCATGCCGCGTATGCTCTGGGGTCTTTTAACTATAGGACAGTAGCATTCAGGAGAGAAAGCGAAAAATGTGTCAGAAAGAAAGAAACCCACTTGAACTCAAGAGGAGCTATAGTGGGTTAGTTGAAGGGGCAGCATTTGATCCAAGACGGTGGTCTTTCTCCAGGTCCACACTGCGTTCCTATCAGTGTGGCTCCACCAGCCGTCCTCTTCTCAACCACAGTCAGTCACCACTCCTCACTGCACAAGGCAAGAGCCAGCTAGAAGCATCGCACATTCGTGCTTGTTCCTTCTTGTGTAGTTTTTGGAATCTGTTAATCCAGATTTCAAGGACTGAAAAACAAAGTTTATGTGAAAGAACCTAGGATGAAATCCGTGTCTCTCCCACACGTTGGCAAAGCAACAAAAATTTGCGAGTATACTTGTGGCAAGGGTGTGGGGAAAAGACATGGGGTGGGGGACAGTGCCAGGTGACCACAGCCTGAATGCTTTCCTGTGACAGAGCACAGCCTACTCCAGAAAGCTATGTTGGCAAAAATAAAAAATGGTACATTTAGTTGTTGCGTGCTTGTAGTACCAACTACACTAGAGGCTGAGTTGGGAGGATCACGTGAGTCCAAGAATTTGAGAACAGCCTGAACAGTATAGCAGGACCCTATCTCAGAAAAAGAAAATGGCCTATATCCATCAAAAAGGGGCTGATTAAATCAGCTCTGCTGCGCCCAGACAGTGGGCTCTGTTCTGTTATCCATCACACAGGGAGGATCTTTTTGCAGTTGTTCTGTGGATTGCAGATTAGTGTGCATAACTTAAAACATGTTTACCTGCATATATTCTTCAAAGGAAGCAAGGGAGGGTTAAAAACTTTTTCTCTAACAACTTGTCATAAAATCAAAGTAATTAAAAAGGTCTGTGTAGCTTTTAATATGTAGTGTCAGGCTGACCTTAAACTCATGGTGATCCTCCTACCTCTGCCTCTTGAGTGCTGGGATTAAAGGCGTGCCAGATCTGTATTACAGTTAAGCCTAGATTTACTTTTCTGTTCTTTAATAAAAACCACACTCTTTTTTTAGTCCTGTCTACAAAAATGTTTAGGAGTAGTGACAGTTTGGCAGGGTTGTGGTCCCTGAATACTATTTATTATTCAAAAGAATCAGAGTACCTTGAAGGGACTTAGTCCAGATCAGAAGTGAAAGTGTTAAAGGCATACCCGGTCCATCTTCTCACCCCTGAAAGCAGGGAGATTGCCAAAGACTGCTAAGGTGATGCCCGGCCCCAGCCACTAGATTAGAGAGTGGTCCTGCAGGCCAGGAGCATCAAAAACAGAAACAAAAAGTTGGTGACAGTGGTACATAGAAACAACTCCCTGGATTCATAACTGCTGAGAGAGATCAGAAATACACAGCAGCTGCCTTTGAAGCTAGCAGAGTACCAGCTTGTTCATGTGCACGTGGACACCATGGAGGTGGAGTATGGATGGAGTATGGATGTACTGCTGTCTACGTGTCACGTGCCTTAGTTTTGTCATCAACTACTAAGGCCATTGGGTGCCCTGGGCTCACTCTATGTGGTAGCTAACTCTCGATGTGGTCTGATTGAAGACTCCAACCCCAGCTACAAGTATCCCCACTGGCCCCATTCTCCCCTAGCACTCTTACTTGAGCTAATGATGGATTTGTAAGGAATCTGGAAGATAGAACACGTTTCAAAGCACCACAAGAAAGCAAAGCAGCATCTCCAGATTATGAGGCCTTCCTTCCATAGGCCAAGTCCTGAAGAGACAAGTCACTCAATCACCAGCAGACTACCTCCAGGCCAGTCTAGGCCACATAGCAAGACCCTGACTCAAAACGCTTAAAGTAATAAGTTGGTGGAATTAATCATTGATAGAAAGTCTGATAATATATTCTGCTTAACATAAAAATGTCATTCCAACCTACAGCATATATGGAATAATAAGATAAAGTTCTTGGCTGCATCATTAAACTGTGCATTTACACTTACGGCATGTCTTCCTCACAACTGGGAAGAGTGAGTCATTTTAAGCTGATCAGAGAACTTGCCTGGGTTGGTGAAGTGAAGGACCATTGCTATTTTTTATTGTGTAGGATTCTTAAGGCTGCCTTAATGGTCCGTATCTGTTAGTTCCCTACTGGGTCACAAGCACAGTGGTATTTGGTTTTGTTTTAAAATAATCCAGAGAGCACATACATAGCACTGGATGGCAGCTTGGTGGATTAAAGAGACAAAATGGAGAGGGTTCAGACAGGAGCTCGGCCTGAAGCTTGCCTTGCATGTGTCACACCAAGGCCACCAAACAGCTTTGGGAGCATGTGTTCTGCGCTTGTCTGTGCCCAGACACTAATGGTCTTTCTTCTTTACCAGGCTTCACTACACCACCACATCTCTGTAGCACAGATGGACGAACTGCTCCCTGCCAGGAATTCTCAGCGGGTTCCACACCCTCTGGACTCCAAGACCACATCTGATGTTCTGAGGTAGATTCTGACTAAGGCAGCCTAGCAGGCCAGCTCCATGCTGTGTGTATATTCCAGTGTGATGATGGAGAAGATGTTGCTGTCTGTGCAGAACCATAGTGTCTGAGCAGCTCTGAGAGCTGCCCTGTCCATGTGTGTACTTAGGTTACTTTAGACATTTCATGCTAGGAAAGGTCAGATCTGAGATTGAAGGACAGTTAGAAGCAGTATCTTTCCAGCCATAGATTATATAAATAGAACTGACAACATGAATTCTGCATTGGGAAAGCATCCCAATAGCATATATTCATCCTCCTGAACCAGGTTTTAACAGACCATTCATATTTGTCCTATAGACAGAGTGACACAGGCTGCTATCCCAGCACTTGGAAGGGGGAAGCAATAGGATTAGGAGTTAAGGTCGAGATCGCCCTTGGCAACCACAAACTTGAGGCTAGCCTGGGCTACACGAGACTGTCTTAAAGCACATAAAATACTCTTGGGAACACATGAGCTTTCTGTTGTTTTCTAATATTAGGCAAAAACCTAACCAACAGGACTCTGACTTCCTGGGCCTCTGGTGAAGCTGAAACTACATCATGAGTTTCCTATCTAAGTTGGCTGTGGCTCACTCTGTAACCCCAGCAGTCAGGAAGCTGAGAAACAGATGGGAGAACTCCAGGCCAATCCAGACTACGTAGAAGAGCGACGATTCTTTTTTTTTTTCTTTTTCTAATAGCCACAATAACAAAGAAATAACAAAAATAAATTGGTGACATTAGTTGTTGGTAGAAATTCCAGTTATATTCTATTCAACTCACCGTAACAAAAATGTCATTTCAACATCTAACTAATGGTCTTTGCATGTCCCCACTCAAGCTCACTTCAGCCCAGCGCTCCATGCCTCAGCTGATGTGCACTGAGCTCTGCTGACCTGTGTGCTCTCTTACAGGTTTGTGCTGGAGCAGTACAATGCACTATCCTGGCTCACGTGCAGCCCGGCCACCCAGGACCGTACCTCCTGCCTCCCCGTCCACTTTGTGGTGCTGACTCAGCTGTACAACGCCATCATGAACACGCTCTGACTGGACCTCTCAGCTCAGTCCTCCTCCCGCAGCCTCGGTCCACTCTGCAGCCTCCTCTTCACACACACCACCCTCCACAGTCCAGCACTGTGATGCCTCCTGAACAGGCACATGCCTGCTCTGTCTACAGTGTTCGTTGCCACAGTGACTCCTAGATACTTCTCACCAGGATCTGGAAACTTCCATGAGCAGTGACTTTCCACCATTGGTGGTGTGTGCAGCCTCCAGGCCCCAGGGAGTGGTGGCTGTTGGTGGATAAGAGGGAAACAGAAGAAATGGTCCTTTTGCACACATCTGTGTTCTCAGCCTAAAAGTGAGGGGCAGTCCAGCCCTTTGGATGAAGTCCTCTTGCTAATAGTGGCTGGCCTGGGGGTGACCAGAACTCCATAACCTGGGACTTTTCATAACTAAGAACCAGCTCAGGTACATGGTCCAGTCCTGGGTGTCCGCCCCCTCGTGCTCCCAGCCGCACTGGCAGGCGGGGCTTCCCTTGACTTGCACTGTGCATCAGGCCTAATGGTCTGGAGACGGTTTCGTTTTATTTATTTTTTTATTGTTTTGTCATATTGTGACTTAATTTTTTAATTCCTGAGGACCAGGTACAGTAGCTGAAACCCTACTCAGATCCACCATAGGATTCTCTGACTACATACCTCTGTCCTAGAAGCTGCAAAAGGAGTGAACACAAATTGGGGAGCTCATTCAGAACCACCCAGCAGCAGGTTTTGTTCAATCAGCCTGGGTTTGTTTCCAGAGCCACCACACAGTCAAGGTAGTCAAGGGCAGCCCAGAGCCGGGAGGTCTATAGAGTCACATGGAAATACCTTTTCTAGAGAATTCTTATGGCAAGCCAGGTCTCTCCTCTTACTGGCTCATAAGGGACTCATGTACATATCATGTGCATATCACAGCCCAAAGTGTTTGCTCATTAAATCAATTTAAAATATGGTGAATTTTTTCTGGACCATAGGAATATTATTTCAAAGAAATATTACAACTTAACCATTAACTTAGTACTTGAAGTTGAGCCTTTGTGGTGGGACTTTTTAAAAATGCCTTTTTAAAGCATTAATGGCTGATTGAAGTATTTTATGACTCCTCATCCCAGGCCCATAGGGTTGTCTTTGAGACCCTGTTTCTAACCCTTCGTTGCTGGTTCTGTCTGGGGCAGTGGGTGTGGATCAGCCACCTGGAGCTGCCTAACCAGGCCAAGCATGGAGCCTTCGTCATTTGTGGAGAGTCGTGCAAATGTTAAAAGTTCTTCCAAGAGACTTCCATGTCCTGGTTATTAACAAAGGAAAAATGTAATAATTGATAAGATTTTGTAAAAGTATTTTTCTTGAAATAATCTAACGTTTAAAACATTATATTAAAAAGGGTGGTGGGAATGTGAAAACAGAAATAACTTGTAAATGGATAATTTTTGTTCTCTGTTCCACCAATTGAGGGGAAAGGGTCGATTTTCGCAATGTATAGGTTAAAAAAATCTGATATATCAAACCATTTGTATCTAATGTGTACAGTGTAAAATTGACTTTAAAAATATCGCAGTGCTATTTTTTCTTAATCAGAAAGGGGAATTCTCAAGGCCTTTGAAGAGCAGAAGATGAAGATTGTAAACTGTGTACAGTTACCTTGGTGAGAGGACAAACTGTAAAGGACTTATTTGTAATCTTTTACCACTTTGGGGTTGCTTTTTCCCAGAATTCATCAGAACTTTGAAAATTTTTTTTATGGGCTGTTTTTAATGCAGGGGCTTTTCTTCCCTAGAAACCCAATTCTAAGCAGAAAAAGAAAAAAAAAGACAAAAAAAATCCTACAAAAATTTTTTTAAGGCAGCAAAGGGTAGTTTTCATCTGGTGTCTTTTATTTAAGTTTTTTAAGTTAAGAAAAGCTGGTGACATATTTATACGTTTTTGTGCAAAAATAAATGAATGGCAATAGATTTTAAAAAATCCTCTTATGTACTTCTGTGTGAAAGGTCTGTATATTTCCCTTAAATATGCATTATTTTACTTGTGAGTTTTTTACGGAATTAATCTGAAATGTACAAGCCCTGGATTTGCTACAGAGTGAGAAGTTATTTTATTTTTTTTTAATTTTTAATTTTGGAAATTCTACAGAAATCAGAACTCTTACCATGGTTTGAACTAAACGGGAGAAGCGGGGAGGGAGAAGGTGGGATTGTCCAGCATGCTTGTATGTATATTTTAGAACCTTTTTTAAATGTAAAAGCTGTACATTTCTGGGAAGTTCTGAATTTCTTTTGTTTCTTTTTCCTTCAAGCATTTTGCAGTGAGCTTCTTTTATATATAGCAAACAATTTGAAAGAATACAGAAGTATGTGAAGTCCATTTAAAACTACAGTATAGCGCTGGTACAGTACACTAAAGACTTTGATAAAAAGAACCAATAATAAAAGGCCTCCATTTTAAATGTCATTCATATATACCTTGTGGATGAGAGCTATATACTTTTACACACTTTTTTAGAGGAATAAATTATTGAATTACTGAAACTTTTGAGTGGCTTTTTCCCTCCCATCCTGATTTTGCAGTTAATTAATTAAGGTGTAATTACACCTGTTGAGAAGGTGTGTGTAGCTTTATTATGGCTTGATCAGACTTGGTCTGTTCGACTCCTGCAGCCTTGCAAGTGACTTTATCCGTCTCGGGTGATGCTGACACATACACACAGCACTGCCCCGTGGGCCCTGGTGCTTAGATCTTGTCGTGAGTAGGTCAGATCTAATGGTGTCTAGTGCTGGAAGATTTGTGAGCAGCCCTATCACAGATGGGCAGGGCTGTTCATACCGTCTCTCCTGTGTGCCAGCCAGTTCCCTTTCTGGGGAATATCAGAAGTGTCCCAGGAGACATCCTGGTTCTCAGGTGACTGTAGTTCACTGTCTGGCACACACAAGAAAGTCTTGTTTACTGCACACCATCCACTCTACCTTTCTTTTCTCTTGGGGTCCATCTATCAGGAAAAACTACTTCTCAGAGAATCTTGGGGGTTCATTCACTATCCTTCCTGTTTGTCACTAGAAGTAGGTGAGCCCCAGGACGAGATAGCACTTACAGAAACTACTGGAATAATTGAAAGGGCATACTTTGAATCACCATCTATTTAGAAATAGTCTCCGTGTATATATAGTGTCTGAACTTTGAGGCCAGGCTGTTGAGAGAGCCTCGCCTGAATGACTTCACCTACAGCCTCGGGATCTGTAAGAAGTCCAGGTTGAAAGCTGTGTGCTGTTGGAAGAAGACCCAGCAACGCAAACCTGGTCACCAAGGTTCATACAAGCCGTGTTCATGAGAAGTAGGTGTTCCCAGGGGCATCCATCCTCCGCCTTGAGACTTGGCTCGCACTGCCTGGGCCTTGCTCAGTTACTGTTGCTTCTATTCATAGTGGGAGCCTGGGTTTTTTTTTTTTTTCTTTTCTTTTCTAAAATATTTTTCTATTTGCAAAGAGACACAGAATGGGCATACCAAATGCCAGAGCCTCCAGCCGCTGTAAATGGATTCCAGATACGCCCCTTTAGTGCTTCTGGCTTTATATGAGTACTGGGGACTCAAACTCAGCTCTCTCTCTCTCTCTCTCTCTCTCTCTCTCTCTCTCTCTCTCTCTCTCTTCTTCTTCTTCTTCTTCTTCTTTCTTCTTCTTCTTCTTCTTTCTTCTTCTTCTTCTTCTTCTTCTTCTTCTTCTTCTTCTTCTTCTTCTTCTTCTTCTTCTTCTTCTTCTTCTTCTTTCTTCTTCTTCTCCTCCTCCTCCTCTTCCTCCCTCCCTCACTTTTCACCTCTAGCCCAGGCTGATCTCGAACTCACAGCAATCCTCCTGCCTCCTGAGTGCTGGGACTAAAGGCATGTGTCACCACACCCGGCTTAACATTCTTTTCCCACTTAAGAGTTTTGTTTCATGTTCCTTGTATTGTAATCACATCCTTAATTAATTTTTGATAATTTTGATGATGCAGGCATTTATAGCCTTGGGGGGGGGGCTTCTGAAAGTGTGAGGCCATTCTTCACACAAGCACATTTCTAGGGAGGGGTCCTTAGCCCCTCAGAGGTGTTGATCATCAAGGAATAAATAACTGATCTGGCCCTCTGTTTAGTTGGCTACCAGTCAGGTTTGGGTGTCTTAACATTTTCATTTCTGTTTACATGCAATTCTATGCTTCTCTTTGGTTCCACTTTTTAAAATATTTTAATTTTTTTATTTGCAAGCAGAGAGAGGAGAGAGAGAGAGAGAGAGAGAGAGAGAGAGAGAGAGAGAGAGAGAGAGAGAGAGAGAGAGGGGATGGGCACACCAGGACCTCCAGCCGCTGCAAATGAACTCCACATGTATATGGCACAGTGTATCTGACTTTATGTGGGCACTGGGGATTAAAACCCAGGTTGTTAGGCTTTGCAGGCTAGCGCCTTAGCCGCTGAGCCATCTCCAGCTCATCACTTTTGACAGAAAGAGAATGGGTGTGCCAGGGCCTCCAGCCACTGCAAATGGACTCCAGATGCATGCACCACTGTGCATCTGGCTTTATGTGGGCCCTGGGGAGTCAAACCTGGGTTGCTGGGCTTGGCAGGCAAGCTCTTTAGCTGCTGAACCATCTCTCTAGTCCAACACCTTTTTTAAAAGGAAAGTTGTCTTTGGATTAAGGTATTCCATCACACACACCATAATATTCTCACATTATTATCTAGTAATGAGAGGTTTTGCAGACATTCTCTGCTTGGGGGCAATGTGATAGGAGCCATAGACGTGATTTTAAATCATTTTCACTTTTAAAAGTAAAGGTGAGGACTGGAGAGATGGCTTAGCGATTAAGGTGCTTGCCTGCAAAGCAGAAGGACCTGAGTTCAATTCCCTAGTACCCACGTAAAACCAGATGCACAAGGTGGCACGCCCATTCTCTGTGACTCCCTTTCTCTCAAATATTTTTTCAAAAAATAAAGGTGAAATTCTTTTTAGCAATTCTTTTCACAATCTTTATTTGCAAGCAGAGAGAGCTATCTTACACCAGGCCACACTCTCACTCAAGTGGCTGCTGAGTGATATGCGGTGGTGCTTTTAAACTTTAGCTGAAATTTAAATTAAAAGCAGCGTAGAATATTTATTTTGCTAACTCCGACTCTTGATAGAATTACAGTCTAGCTATAATGCCGAACAATGTATTTTTTTTAAAGACTTAAAGCGACTTTACTAGATTAAGAGAAGGAAGGAGAAAAGAGAGAGAGCCCCTGCCATGTGGAAGGCAGGGAGGGGTAGAAGCCCACATGGGAGTAGGTAGACCCCCATCAGCCCACGCAGGCTGAGACCTGGAGGTTCAGGAAAGATGAATAGACAAACAACTATCAATACATCTTTATTACCTTCAACATGTCCAGATTCTTTTCCTCACAAAACCCAGCACTCGGGAGGCAGAGGTAGGAGGATCGCTGAGTTCAAGGCCAGCCTGAGACTACATAGTGAATTCCAGGTCAGCCTGGGCTAGAGTCAGACCCTACCTCAAAAGACCATATATATATATATGTACTGGGGCTCATTGTTTAAGGCACTTGCCTGTAAAGCCCAACAACCCAGGTACCCATGTAAAGCCAGAGTGGTGTGTCCATCTGGAGTTTTGTTTGCAATGGCTGGAGGCCCTGGCATATCCGTTTTCTCTGTCTCTCTCTGCTTACAAATAAATGGGTTTTCAAAATATCAGTACTCATGACATTCTTATTTTAGTGTAAATTCTTCCAATTACAGTGTTTTGTACATTTACAATGGAATGCTAGATTGTTCATTAGAATAACATAATTCTTTCAAAAGTCTGAGTTAGCAGAAAGAGTATTCTACACTGTTCAGTTTTTTAATTTGTATTAATTTGCAAGCAGAGAGAGAGAGAGAGATAGTATGGGCATGCCAGGGCCTCCACTGAAAACGGAGCTCCAGATGCATGTGTCACTTTGTGCATCTGGCTTATGTGGGTACTGGGGAATTGAACCCAGGTCCTTGGGCTCTGAAGGCGAGTGCCTTTCCTGCTGAGCTATCTCTCCAGCCCTTAATTTAAATTTTAACCAATATTCAAAGCTAGTGCTCAGTTAGAAACACACTGCATGCCAAAGTGTTCAGCAGACACATGGGTGAACGGGTCTTGGGGAATTCTGAGGGTACCTTCTTCAGTGACCTACTTAACTGATTTCAAGCTCGAAGGTCCATGGTGGGAGGTAAAATTCCCATGTTGAGTTCGGTCCATTCTTCCTTTTGTACTTGGTTATTGGTGCATAAAGCTTTAATGATGTATCTGTTATTTAACTCCTGTCTGTATAATGGCTCCTTGTTCTGCATAATATAGTTTACTTTAAATTATCTTTTTTTTAAATTTGGTTTTCAAGGTAGGGTCTCGCTCTAGCCCAGGCTGACCTGGAATTCACTCTGTAGTCTCAGGCTGGCCTCAAGCTCACGGCAATCCTACCTCTGCCTCCCGAGTGCTGGGATTAAAGGCATGCGCCACCACACCTGGCTCTGAACATGACCTTTCATCAGGTCACAAGTGTTGCCATTGCCCTTCTGCCATTTCCATCCATGCTGATAAAAACACCTCGCCACCCATCCCAACTTCACTCCCGTCACTTGGGAATTTCATGGGTTTGAACACAAACATTGCTGTGTACAGAGATGCCCCATAGTTGGGCAGGACTTCGCTATGGCTGTCGTTTTCTCTTGGACATTTGCCCTTTGGGTGTAGGAGGTCCCTGGATCACAGGCCTCAACAAAAGTGGAAGCCAGCTTCAACACAGGGACTGCATACCCTTCTGCTGCCCTCTGTCCCTGCTACCCCGAAGCCCATCATGTGCAGGAGTCTGTTCTGCCCATGGAGAAGTATGTGCTTCAAGGTGCCAGATACCCGTTGGGACCTCGTGTTCAAGGCAGAGCCATGGATGGACGTTAACATCTAGAACACGGGCGATCAGTGCTCTGTCTGCCTGCCCTTGCCTGTCACAGGCTATAGATGCTTCTTCCTCTGTCTACACTTCAAGTATGACATCACTGACTCATCCATTAATATCTGACCTACCCGTCATCCTTCACAGCTCTTGGCCAAGTCTGTCCTTGACCTCTTGGAACTGACTCCCGTGTCATCCATCCAAGGCGGTGAGTAGGGTTAGGGGATCTGCATTAACTACTGCCTTCCAGGTGATTCAGATCAGGTCCAGAGGGCCCTATCTGAGAACCTTTAACTAGGGCCTATCGGGCAGGTGGGCAGTATGGGAACCTTGCCACCCGTGTCCTCCCTAACCCCATGAAAATGTGGGATGGTTCTTCTTTCTACAATTAGGTGCAGATGGACCCCATCCCTCCCTGGGAATGCCCAGGCTGTATATTCTCTGGTTCCATTTCCTACAAGACACCTCTCCCAGAAACCCAGGGCCACTCCGGGACACAGGCCTGAGCCCACACTAATTTCAAAGTCACCTCATCATTCCCGAAATGTATGTCATCTTCAACTAAGCGCTCTCCCCATCACCCCCCACCTCAGTCGCTCATCGATTCTACATTCCGAAGGTAATCAGGAATCCTCTGGTCAGACACCAGGGTGCTGCCAGAACGACCCCACCCCACCCCATGTGTGAGGAAAACACAGATCCAGCCTTTGACAGACGTGGGCAGTGTGCTCACACATCTGTGAAAGTGGAGGACTTCTCCGTCATCCACAGGGCGTCATCCACAGGAGGTGTTCTTCAAAGATGTGGTGGGAGGTCTGTTCCAGGTCAGGGCCACAGCATGGGGAGGCCATCAGGAGTGACAAGTCCTAGAGGTCAGATGGCCAGAGGAACGTATGTCAAGGATGAAGCAGGCAGTGTGAGCAAAAGCCTCTATAGGGATAACCTGGAGCTCTGTAAGGAGTGATGGGCACGTGATCAGATAATAATGACGTGGCTAGAGGAGGAGAGGAAGTGGAGGTAGAGTCCAGGCCCAGAACGGGCAGTGAGGAGCAAGACAGGGCAGCTAGGTGGTGGACTGGGCATCCAGGCATGGCGGGAGGCCGGCGTTGGTGACCGCTGAGGAGGCCTTCAGAAGGGAGGGCAGGCAGAGCTGGAGGAAACAGAGCAAGCCAGCACTCCGAAGGCTGGACTGGCTCTTTCATTTGGTAGCCTTGAGCAGATCGGAACACAAAAGGGGGTGAATGACCAGAAGGAAGGAAGGGCACAGGACACAGGGACCAAGGAGCCAGAGCCGTGGGGTGACTTGGGCAGGGGTTGTTTGGTGGCAGATGGGATGGGAACCCTGGAGAACATGAATTCAGTGGTGGCTCCTGGATCCCTGGATCTCACAATAACTTACGGACCTCATAATATATATTTTTAAGACAGAGAACACAGAATATGAACACCCCAGGGGCTCTAGCCACTGCAACCAAACTCCAGACACATGTGCCACTCTGCGCTTCTGGCTTTACCTGGATACTAGAAATTGAACTCGGGTCGTTAGGCCCCCGTGTGATAACTTCTTAAAGTATTTAAGCCTCTCAGCTCATGATGGCCTCATGAGAGACTCAGGATCCTGTGGTAACTTTCTGGATCTCACCAGCAATGACGTAGGTCTTGAGAGACCTTAGGAGAGATGGCGTCCCTCTCATCCTTCCCAAGGGCTAGCTGAGAACACTAGATTTGTGGTGATGGGCTGGTCTTTCTTGGTCAACTTTCCGTGGCTTCTTTCCCAATCTGTATTTTGGAGTTCTTTTTTTTTTTGTGGCCCAGGCCTGGCACAGCAAGCCAGGCCTCATTCTTTCCTCTCCGAAGCATTCACCTGGATGGGTGCAGGAGGGTTCCAGGTCTGCCTCCACCTCCCTCCCTCACGGCCCATCACAGCACCTTGAGGCGTATAGCACCTCACACTCTTAAAAATTGGATATTTATTTTGTTATTTATGTATTTATTTATTTGCAAGCAGCGAGAGACAGAGAGAGAATGGGCACCCTGGGATCTCCAGCCACTGCAAACAAACTCCAGATGCATGCGCCACTTTGTGCATCTGGCTTTACGTGGGTCCTGGGGAGTTGAACTTGGGTCATTAGACTTGGCAGGCAAGTGCCTTAACCACTGAGCCATCTCTCCAGCCCCTGATACACTGTTGTTGTTTTTCAGTTTTTCAAGGTAGGCTCTCGCTCTAGCCCAAGCTGACCTGGAATTCACTCTGTAGTCTCAGGCTGGTCTCGAACTCATAGAGATCCTCCCACCTCTGCTGGGATTAAAGGCGTGTTGCCTCACACTCTTAACACAGAGCCACCACTGCGGGGCTTGGATGATAAGTGAGTGAAAATGAGGCCTCGAGTCTGATTCTATTCATACACCCAACTCCATCTCTCAGCAGGCTTGCATCTAGAAAACCCTCCATATTTGAGGAGCTCCTTGCTTCCCTTGTGGCCCTCTGGCCTTTGGAAGCGCCCCTCACTGTGGAGTGGCTTCCTGCCCCTCCTGGTTTTTCTGGAGGTATTGGGCCACCAGTGTCATCGGCTAGTGTTGGCCACAGGGATCCTGTCACCACTCAGGCCATCCCCTGGTCATGGTGCAAGTGCTCATGGGAGATGGGCATCAGCATGGGACCTGCAGTCCACCTTAGCCGGGAAGTCCTTTCTCTGGTTCCAGATCCAATACAGGTTCCACGTGGCTCCATCTCCTGGGACCCGAGCTGCTTTCCTGTGACCTTGAAACCAGTCAGTCATTTCATCGTGATTTCTTTGCTGTCCCCTTGGCCTGATGACAGAACCTGCACAGAGCCAAGCTGATTTCTGTGTGTCGTGTGAGGTATTGGGGGTCTATGATGTGGCTGAGTCACCACCGGTGACATTCCCCTTGACCCTTTTTGTGCATTTCTCCACTGAAAAGTGCTTTTACAAAACCCTCAAATGCTTTGAAAAGATTGTCACTCTCCAGAGTTTCCACCAGGGGGCAGCCTTCACCGATAAACACTCCAGGGTAAAGTTGGGGTGTCACAGCCCTGGGGAGCCCTTTAGGGAGGACTCTTAGGAGCCACCAGGGGACCCCTCACTTGGTGGATAGCCTAGGGCCCAGGCTCCTGCGTGGCCATCGAGGCCGGGTGTAGGGTGGCTTTGGAGAGCAACAACCTCGCTTGAGAAGAGTGTGTGTGTATGTGTGTGTGTGTATGTGTGGTGTGTGTGTATATGTGTGTTTGTGTGTGTATGTATGTGTGTGTATGTATATGTATGTATATGTGTGTGGTGTGTGTATATGTGTGTTTGTGTGTGTATGTGTATGTATGTGTGTGTGGTGTGTATGTATGTGATTTTGTATGTGTGTGATGTGTGTATGTATGTATATGTGTGTAGTGTGTGTGTATATATGTGTTTTTGTGTGTGTGTGATGTGTGTATGTATGTGTATGTATATGTGTGTGGTGAGTGTGTATATATGTGTGTGTGTGTTTGGAACCTGGAGGTTTATTGTGCTCCTTTCAAGGCCTCCTCCCCACCAAACACCTTAGAGAAGACCTATAGACCCCAAGCAGGAAGGGCCCCCAAGTGTAAAACAGCACTTGGTGGTCACAGAGATTATAGGCTTGGACAAAACTCCAGGATAGAGGAGATAGCATTCTTATTTAATAAAAATTTAATTAAGAAAACATTTGAAAATATCATGTTGCACAGGGACATGAAGGAAGAGACCTGGGTGAAGAAAATATTCCTGTGCTGGTTGGGACACACTTAAGAAGGGAGTACGTTAAATATTGACTTTTTAAATTAATTAATTGCAAGGGACAGAGAGAATGGGAGTGCCAGGGCCTCCAACCGCTGCAAATGAACTCCAGATGCATGCGCCACTTTGTGCATCTGGCTTTACGTGGGTACTGGGGAATCAAATCCGGCTCATTAGGCTCTGCAGGCAAACACCTTAACTACTGAGCCATCTCTCCAGCCCCAAATATTCACTTTTGTTATTTTGTTTTGTTTTTCAAGGTAGGGTCTCGCTCTAGCCCAGGCTGACCTGGAATTCACTACATAGTCTGTGTCTGGCCTCAAACTCACAGCGATCCTCCTACCTCTGCCTCTCGAGTGCTGGGATTAAAGGCGTGCGCCACCACACATGGTTCTAGAAGGCAGTACTTTGAAAGTAGCTTGAGGCTGCAGACAGCTTAGGTTCTTGACTCAGGACATGCATGATCTTTGGATGAGGCAGCATTGACACGTATAATGAATATGAATGGATTAACTCCAGATGGGGTGCACACTACGAAGGAAGTGAGGTGTTGTCATGGAGTGACAAGGCACAGCAGGACGGTGAGACTCTGGGGTGGTGGGTGAGTAATAAAATCACCCATCAACCCTTATGCACAAAGCCTGTGGTACACACTTTGGGCATGCCAACTAATTTAATTCCTACATCAGTCCGATGATCCCGTACTCAATCCCACAGAGAAGAAATGTATGTTATACCGGAAAAGCACCTGCTGAGGTGAAAGAAGTCTTATCTAACGACAGCCTTCTTGGATTATGGGAGAGAGGGAGCATGTTGAAGTCTGACTTGCTATGACGACAGAGCCGCTCTCCAAATACCCATAAACCCTTGGTTCTACTGACCACAAAAAAAAAAAAAAATCCTGGTCACTTCTTCAGGATTTGTCGCAGTCAGACACATGCCGCTGGATGAATCTTCAAACCAGGCACAGTTTTTGGGAGGAAAGGATTTATTTGTAGCTATAGATGCAGGGGAAGTTCCAGAATGCAAAAGAGGCTGCTCCCCTTTCACAGGTCCAAGCAGAGAGAAAAACCCACCACCAACAACACACACACAATAGCCAACAGGCAGGAGGGCAAGGAGAGAATTTCTCCTTTATATAGGCATAGGGTGGGGGTCTTACAACCCTTCCCCAGACTTAATGGCTTCCTGAGTCTCTGGAATTTCCTTCCTGCACGGCCCACACAGGAAAGGACGTTTACTTCTAGCTCCTTTGAGCTTCATTACCTTCATTACCATTATCCTGCCCCCTACTGAGAGGCTGCCTTCCTGTGAACATCCTCAGAGACCCACCCAAGATAATTAAAAAGATCAAGTTGACAACAAAACCTAACCATCACAGGGTTGCACCACTTAATGGGTCAGAATGAGGATTAAACTTCAATATGAGCTCCAGAGGGGATTGAGCATATACAAGCCATAACGACTCCATACTTTGCTCTGTTAGGGGATCACATTGGAGGCCAAGTTCACAGGGCTTCTGCTCCTGATGCCACTCCCCGTTCTGCTACAGCCATCCACGAACTCGGGGTCAGGCAGTTCAGGGACAAACAGGCATCTCCAACAATGACTTTGGCTTTTTGGTTGCCAATATTGACCCAGCCAACCAAAAAGGTGCTATTTTCCAAACGCAATGCAAGTCTGGATCACCCGTGAAAACCTCCTGTTAGGTCAAGGTCTCTCTCCGCTGCCTTCGTGCCCCATGACCTCATTGGCAGAGGTCTGCGGACTTTTCAGGATCCTTGAGTTCAAAATGAAACAGATCCCTGAATTTCAATATAACGTGATGAGAGCTGATGACAAGTTTTAAAATTTTCTTTCTTTTCTGTGTGTGTGTGTGTGTAGCTCTCTTGCTGCTAAAGATGAACACCAGACTAGCTGGCCCCTGACCTTCAGACTCCCCTGGCTCCCGTCGGGATCGCAGACACATATGCCTCTTTGTATCAGGCTTTATATGGGCGCTGGGGAAGCTGGAACCCACATTGGAAGGCTTTGCAAGCAAGCACCCGGAACCACGGAGCCATCTCCCCAGCCTGAAAAACAAATGGTGATGCAATAACATAGGAAATTTAAAATGAATACATAAAATAGGGCTTAGCAGCTTATTTCATGTAACTGTGACTTTAAAGCAAACAGCACGAGAGTGAGCCAGAAGGCAGATGTGAGGAAATACAGAGACAGAAAATGCACAAAGGACCTAGGAGGACCTGCAGATATTACGGGAAGGCCGAACAGGCATATAGGAGGAATTTTAGCAGCCAAGGGCCCAGAAAACTGGTCAGAGACTATTCAAAGAGCGTTTTTTTTTCAAACTGGAGAGATGGCTCAGCAGTTAAGGCACTTGCCTGAAAAGTCTAATGACTCAAGTTAGATTCCCCAGTTCCCACATAAAGCCAGATGCACAAAGTGGCTCATGCATCTGGAGTCCGTTTGCAGTAGCTGGAGGCCCTGGTGTGCCCATTCTCCCTCCCTCCCTCCTTCCCTTCCTCCCTCCCCCCCCCTCTCTCTCCCCCCCCCCCCGCCAGGCATGGTGACACACTACCTGCCAAGGTAGAAGGATCACCGCAAGTTCAAGGCCATCCTGAGACTACATAGTGAATTCCAGGTCAGCCTGGGCTAGAGCAAGACCTTACCTCGAAAAACAACAACAAGAAAAAAAGAGAGTATTTTTCATAATTAATGAAAGACACAAATCCTCAGATGTGAGCTGTACGACCTTCTCCGTTGGAGTAAGATGAAGTAAAGCCATGTAGTCATGAAACTTTAGGACATGAAACACAGAGAAAACATGACCAGGAATGAATGAAAGTTAGCCCACAAGGCCCGCTGCATCAGACTGTTCCACAGCAATAGCAGAGGACAGAGCTCAGTGCCTTCCATATCTTGAGAAAGCAGACAATGACAGCCCAGAATTCTATACCCAGCAAAACCATCACTAAAGAAAGAACTGAAATATATACACTGTCAAATAAACACAAGAAAACTTTCATTCATTTATTTACTTTTTTTTTTTTGAGGTAGGGTCTCGCTGTAGCCCAGGCTGACCTGGAATTCACTATGTAGTCTCAGGGTGGCCTTGAACTCATGGTAATCCTCCTACCTCTGCCTCCCGAATGCTGGGATTAAAGGCTTGCACCACCATGCCTGGCTACAAGAAAGCCTTCTTATCATCAGCTGAGAGGTGAAGCCCACAGCTATGATGTGCGCTTTGGGAATAGGAAAACAAATCCCAGAGAAATGCTACGAAGCAGTGAAGACAAATGTACGTATATGGATGCACCTACATAGAGCATTGTATAAAAGCAGAGTGTTATGAGCATCTCAACTGTGTGGGAGGAAGTACTGGCTGCCACAGATCACTGATGGGGAGTGATGTAAAATATCAACTCAACTGTGCACAGTTAACTTGAAGTCAAGGGTACAGATTAAAAATGTCAGTGTGAAGCTGGGCGTGGTGGCGCACGCCTTTAATCCCAGCACTAGGGAGGCAGAGGTAGGAGGATCACCTTGAACTCAAGGCCATCCTGAGACTACATAGTGAATTCCAGGTCAGCCTGGACTAGAGAGAGACCCTACCTCGAAAAACCAAAAAAAAAAAAAAAGTCAGTGTGTACAGAGTGTGGTGCCAATCACCTTTAATCCCAGCACTTGGAAGGCAGAGGTAGGAGGATTGACAGGAGTTCAAGGCCAGCCTCAGGCTACTGAATAAATTCCAGGTTAGCCTGGGCTAGAGTGAGACCCTACCTTGAAAAGAAACAAAAAAAATTTTTTTAACTCTAAAAAATATTAAAATGTCGGAGTAAACAGAGACCACTGACACGAAACACAATCTGTGGTCATGAGTAGGCTGACCACACCTCCTACTGGGAGAGAAAAGCGAACCAAGAAAGGAGCACTTGTGTAATGGAGGAGCCTGAGCCTGGGGGAGACAATCAACAGCTTTCAAATTTGGCCAGTTTTCCACTTAGTGAGGGGGACCCCTTGTCTGGAACTTGGGATTCAGGGCGATAGTTACCGGATCCCGTACTCTTGGGCACCCAAGACAAGTTGCACTATGGGAGCGATTGACGGGGAGGCTACTAAAAATAGAATCTAGGTAACCCAGAATTGTGTATATTTGTTAACCTATACTGATCTCACTCTCCGATGGAGATTGTGTTTGTATTTTTCAGGATGCAGCGAGAGAGCTGGGGCCCATCTAACCCTACCAACCGACCATAGGCCGATAGCTGAGATTCTGGCAAGAGAGGAGCCACCACAGTCATACCGTGGAGGATCCATATGGAACCCCGCAGAGAATGATGGGATGAACAAGGGGCCCACAGCCACAGCCATTCAATCAACACAGGATAAGCCAGT
>PVHP010003937.1:59752-75040 GCA_004024765.1 Zapus hudsonius | reverse complement strand
ATTGAGACAGGAACCAAGGATTTTCGACACAAGGACCTCTAAGCTCGCAACATTAAAGCAGCCTTATTACTCACCCACCACGACTCAGGGAACTGAGCGGAAGAGGGGGCGGAAAGATTGTGAGAGCCGTGGTGGGGGAGACTGTCCAGAGGCATGGCACCCATCAGTAACAACACACTTGGGCCAGGAAGACCGGGATAAGTACTAAGATATACAGGATCCCTTGCCACAAGGACTAATACAGACAGCCCAAGGAGGAGGATATACAACTGATCAGGGATGGGGAGGGGGGGATTGGGGAATTCGGGATAACAATGCATGGTTTGCCCACTAAATAATGTAACTCATTATGGACAATAAATATATATTAAAAAAAAAGTATTTTTCCAACTTAAAAATAAATAAATAAATAAATAAATAGCCCAAATACTAAGTAATCTTTTCCACAGTGGAAATAAACACATTAATGATTAATACAACAAAAATTTATTATCCAAAATTTATCAAAATACTTTTTGAAAACTATCAGTTCTTTGATATTATAATAGCAAATACATGTAACCATTATCAACTCAACATTAACAAGTATTATGTGAACATACAGTAAGTCAATAAATAGTTACAATTCAGATGTATTTGTGCCAAACAGTGAGGCTTGTCTATTCCTCTGTTTACTTCACTTTGGGGAATATACTTTATTGCATATCACTGGAAGATCAATGGTGCTTCACAGATAAATAACTTGGAAAGATATAGACCCACACGGGCTCTTTTCCTGCTGAGGACATGGAGGGAAGTGGAGTGTAAAACAGAATCCTTCTTGATTTATTTTTACCTGGGTGCCTTTGGAAGTTACTCAAAAATTACATGCTCCATAAAAGACAGAGCTGAAGTCACATAAGATGCAGCTTAAGCAGAAACCAACAACTTGAACTATTTTCCAAAGTCCACCCTCCTCCCCTTGTTGTGGGCTGTTAAGATACCCTCAAAGCTGATCACGTGATGACATTCCATTTTTGCTAATGCAAGAAGGATGCACAGAATCCATTTTGTCTGGCTGTCTCTATGTGATTCCATCCCCAAAGAACTTACATAGGTTCCCATTGCTTTAAAGACCTGAATCCTTAACATTTTATGTAGGGAAACTTCTACGTCTGTCTAGCTCTCCTGCCTCAGCAGACACCAGCAAGACAGGTAACTGTATGCAGGACATCGCCAGCGATTGTTCTGTCGGATATCTGTGAAGCGACTCCTCTGTTCTGGGCACAGGGCTTGGCACAAGTTGCCAGTGTTAGGGCTTCCTGGAAGGTTCATTATGGTGGTTTTTCCTTTTTTGTTAAATGGGCCAAAAGATAAAATGGCTCACTTTTGGATAATAAATTTTTATTAAATTGATTATAAATCTTTTTATTCCCACTGTGGGAAAGATTACCTAATATATGGCTTGCCAAATTTCAAATACCTAGTATTTGAGTTGCCCAGGAGCGGGTTCAATATAACTGCAGAGCTGATACATACCATGCGCTGAAGAAGAGGGAAGCAGAGATCAGATCACAAGGGTAAATTCTAGTACCTTCAGGGAGTGTGGACTTTGCTGAAAGGTTTGGATCTTCTTCCTATTTTTCCAACATAGATAAATTTACATAGATGAATTACATAGATAAATTTTATATGAATTACTTGATGTACCAATGTATGCTTGGGCATTCACGTGCGTGTGCATGCCTGCGCGCGCGCACACACACACACACACACACACACACACACACACACACACACACTTCTTTGGAAATAAAATATTTGAAAATTTTTTAATTTTATTATTCATTTTATTTTTTGAGAAATTCTTAAAATAGTTGAGAATGCTGTTAATCATTGTTTTTTCCGTGAAGCACATATAGAGATTGTTACAAATTTAAAGTGAGCCATTTTATCTTTTGGCTCTTTGGAAACACCCTAATGGATCTTCCAGGAAAGAATTAACATTTAAAGTTCTCTAATTTTCAATAGTTGCTAAGAATTTAAAAGTCGACTTTGACTTCCAGAAAAGAATATCTGAGAAGGTTTTGGTTGAACATTCTGAATTTATAATTCCTTTGAATCACCAATCAATTTCCTTCTCCTGCGTCTTGTAGTTCCTGGAAAAAAAAAAAAAAGGTTCAACAGAGATGGATCCCAAGCAAGGAGGCTGAGATCATTTACAGCCCAGCCACATAGATAAGGTTTCGTGCCCATTGGTGCGGGAGGGTGGTTGTTTCATGATGCATTTGGAGCATTGTGATTTTGACTCAGGCAGGGGGGTCTAAATACAAGTGACAGGGGAGTAGGTAGAAGGGAGATTCCACAGGGTCGTGAGAAATATCTATAAAACTATTATGTTGTTAAATGCCATTCCTTTGAAAAATTTTCATTGCCCATTCTGTTACCTGAGTTACCATGTATAATGTCATTATTCTAGTATTAAATAGTAACTGAAAAGAGACAAAAGGTGGTTTGAAAGCTAAAACCCTTCTTGGGCAAGAAGAAAAGTCACTCACTGAAGTCTGTAGCATATTAAATATAGCATGAAAAAGAGCAAAGACTCCAGGTTATCACTGAGCTGAATAAAATTCAACTCACCTGTCATCAGGTTTCAAACTGTGTTATTTTCCAGTTCAATTTAAAGTAAAACCATTAAATCAATTGTGGGAGAAGAAAATAGGTCTGATGCCTTTTGTTCCAAGCTTTCTCTTAGAATTCTTATAATTCTCTTTCTTTCCAAAATGATATACCTTATACAAGCACAACTCTTCCTTCTAGGGAAATCCCCCGTTTTTATAGTCTGTGAAATTATAATACAGGGAGTTGTTACAAGCTATCCTGTGTATCAGGTATTCAATATGCCAAGTAGATCCCTGTGAAACCATACTTATCTAATGATAATGAGGCTACCTCCTTGAAGAACACCTGTTTGTGTCTCATATAACTTATTAATGAAGACTGAAATAATTGATGGTGAATGTAACAGAAGCATACCAGTAGATACTGACATTTGTCTCCCTTTTCACTATTGGTCCTTTATCTGTAGTATTAATATTAATTAATTTGATAAAAGAGACCTGTTTGCCTTCTATCAAAATGACATACACTCTATAAGGATTAAAAAAACTCAATATAATTATGTGGTGGATTATTACAGAAAATTGAAATTACTATCTAATCATCATTTTAATCATTTTCTTGCATTGTCACACCACAGTGGTTGATTTTCATGGGTAATAAAGTGGTGTATGAGTCCAGGCTCAGTTTCTCCACTTTGAAATGATTGAAGCTTTAGCTCATCAAACGGGACAAACGAGGATGGCACTGAGTGTCATTTCCATGACTTGACATCCAGAAGCTGGGAAAGCTCCCCTCGTTCGTACCCTAGCAGTTCCAATGGACCAGGCCTGCAGGGCCCTAGATGACAACAGAGTGGGCAAAGTAGGGCTTTAATAAAATTGAGTCTAGGAGAGAAAGATGAAAATGAGAAAAAAATGATAAAATAAAAAGTGTGTTGTAAGTTCTGGGCCTGCCTATAGAAAGTAATAAAGCTGAATTATCCGGGAGGCAAGAAGGGCAGGTGAACCCATAACCATAATGAAATTTCATAAAACATTTCAGTTTAAGTTCTGAAAGCAGTGAGTGATCAGGGAGGACTAATCCCTGTCACCCAGCCCCACGGGTCAAGTGGTTTTTAAAGATGAAATTAGCTTTTCCGCATTTAAAGTCCCTTCTTCTCCCTCCCTCTCTTCCTTCCTCCCTCCTCCCTTCTTCCTTCCCCTCCCTGTCTTCCTCTGTCTCACTCTCTTCCTTTCCATTTCTGCCTCCTCCTCCCCCTCTCTATGCAGGCAGGGTTCCATTGTAAACTCTTTGTGTGTGTGTGCGCACGCACACATGCGCACGACACAAGTACACGAGTGTGTGAGTGAGTGAGTGTGTGGAAGATTGGACAAGTTCCATTATCTAGGAACCTTGTCCACCCTTCTTGAGAGGTCTCTCTGGCCTGGAGTTAGACTGGCTGGTCAGTGAGACCCAGGGATCCTCCTGTCTCCACCTCCCCGGCACTGGAATGACGAGGGTTATGTGACTGTGCCTGGCATTTTTATGTGCATACTGAGAATCAAGCTCAGGTCCTTATGTTTGCCATCTGGGCTAGCTCCCTAGCTTCCTGCTCACTCTCCTGATATTATACCCCCATTTTCCTCCTCAACCTGGGCCACAGAAAACACCTGTAATTTACAAATACTTAGTAACTAAGATGACAGAAACCCTTTAGTCAAAGATACCAGCTGGTTACTAGAACATCCAAGTATCCTTCCTCATATATGTAATGTCAAGGTCTTAGATTTTTAAATTATGATGTAAACTAAGGTTTTCCAGCTTATTTTAGTGGTTTAGAAAAATCTCATTGGATTTATGTAGAGTCACACTCCCTTTTGTAGTTGCTATTGTGAAACCAATTTCCATTTTGTACTAGTGCGTGTGTTCACTTTGGGGAAAGTGGACTGGCCACAGATGACATCAGTCGTTGTGGACTTTTGTCTCCATTTTGAAGGTGAAGGGGGAGCTATGCTCACGTTTCTGTATCTATATTTTGCTTTCAGTGCAGAGATAATGAATCACCTTTTCTGAAGGGTCTGACTTCCACTTTTCAAAAGTGGCCGAGAATAGAAGTCAAGGAGGTTTTCTGTCAGTTAATCATTGGGAGGTGCTGGGCGATAACCACCCTGTTTTATTAAAAAAGAGAGCGAGCTAAATCCATCTGTTCAGTTCTCATTCGAATGCCCGTGGCTATGTGGAAGGCCTGCTGCTCAGTACACACTCTTCAAATAGAAGCCCTTTAATTAATATTAGGTAGAAAGGAAAAACTTCCAACTGCACATAGTTTTCACAGGTAAACTGGCTAGCAAAAATGTGACTACCATTTTGCCTGTGTGGGTGGTGTGTGTACATGTTTTGCATGTGTGTGGTCTCATGTGCATGTGTATATGTGTGTACATGAAGGCCAGAGGTTGAAATGGGTATCTTTCTTGATTGCTTTTCACCATATTTATTGAGGCAGGGTCTGTCACAAGAAGCCAGAGCTCACTGATTTAGCTAGTTTAGCTAGCTCGCTTGTCCTGGGATGCCATCTTCGCCTCCAGAGCTATGGGATTATAAGTGGACTGCCACTCCTGCCAGACATTTATTTGAATGTTGAGAATCCAAACTTAGCTCCTTTCACTTACATGGCAAGAACTTTATCTACCGAGCCATCTTCTTCAGCCTCTACCAGATAAATTTCTAACTTAAATTTCAGATTTTTTTATTATCATTAATGAGATAAATTCAATGAACAGATAATGAGTTGTTATCCCCATTTCCCCAATGCCCCTCTTCCCTAACCCCAATCATCTAGATATCCTCCTCCATGGGCAGTCTGGATCCGTCCATGGGGTAGGGGATTAATGGGTATTTAAATTTCAGTTTTTAACAGAAAGAAAAATTGAAATATTGAAATTAAATTAAAAAATTTAAAAACCTACTTTAGTTGGTATATGAAGAATTAGGTTTCATTCATTCTGGTATTTTCAAGTACAATTTTCTTTTCTTAAATTTTTGCCCCCACCCAACCTATCTCCCTCTTCCCAACAAGTCCCCTCCCTCCTGTATAAATCATCACATGCATCCTTTTGACCTTCCCTCCCGCCTCTTCCAGCTCATCTCTTCATATGCACTTTGATTATGGTTCAGTTTTTATAGGGTTAATTACCTTACTCAAATTAGAAAGCTGGAAGATTTTGTAAATCCTTTTCTTTATTTACAAAGTTAAAAAAAAGCACAAACCAGTAATAAAAATTCAACCTTACTATTTTCTTCAAAATCTGAGACTTGAGTAGTAAATTTCACAAACTTTTGATCTTAGGCTGCTTTCAAATGAACTTTTGTTTAATTACAGTGGAAATAGTATGAGTTACAGATGATTCTTAGAATGAAGCATAATGAACGCAAGCATTCACAGTGTCGTGGCAGGTGAACTGCCTGTTAATTTTTTTCCAGATCAGTTTACATGGTGTAACTATACCTTTATTTTATCGGCCTTTAAACTTAATTCACCCACCAGTAAAGAATCTGAACTGGTAACATAGTCTAGATAAGAGATAAGACAAAGTCACATGGTACAAACGGGGGCTCTATTGTCTCTCTCTTTCTATCTCTCTCTCTTTTGGTAAGGAAACCTCTTGAGGTAGGCACCTGACTCAAAGACATTTTACCAGCCCAAGGTTCAGTTTATAGCCCACTGATGATAATAAATTATTTCAAGCCAAGAAATATTTTCTCCGATAAAGACAGTTTTATTTACAGATAAGTTGGTCATGGAGGGGATATTCTATCACCATTTTATAATTGTCAAAGGCAGACAACATCTAGGCGCAGTGAATGGAAGGTGGCCCATGTGGACGGCGGTGAACTAGGTAAGCAATTACCCAAATTCTGCTTTTCCTTTAAGCTCCATGTAGCTAAGGAAAGATGGTTGCTGGTGTCCATCTTTGAATCTGTAATAATAACCGTGAATTTAAAATGTCCAGTGAAGTTTCCTCAGGGGGGACCATATTTTGTTCTGTGTTTTACATGATGCTTTAATGAGGGAAAAGGACCACAACCCTTCTTTATCTCATTTCTGTTGTTAAAGTGACCTCATCCCCAGAGCAAATGCTCAAAATTACCATGGCTTACCTGTCATCTCATGACTTTCTGGGAGAAGGGGAGGAGGCACTTTCAAGGCTGTGGGTCAGAGGGCTTCGTTGGTGTACTTTCTTTATGACTGCCTGTCTCTGGCAAGGACAGACTCAAGAGTTTGGTATCTATAGGTGAAGAGCTGTCAGCTATATGAGAAGATGTTGCAGGATAGCATAAGAATGCTTTATTTAGATCTGCAAATAGCTGATAAGGTTTTCGCTCAAAAGGAGGATAGAATACAGTCTTAGGGCAATTTGTGTGGAATTGTATAAGTCAAACATTGAAATAATGTGGGCATTGCATCATGAGAAGCATGGGGGCCATTCATTACATATTTTGTGATTTGATTGAATTGACTTAATATTTCTAATATATTGTGGTCTATATATACATGGTTTTCTATCTAAGTGGAAAAAAAATTCTGGTAGAATGTAGTTATTAATGGTAATACCGCTGTTGTCAAACCATACATACTTCCTATTGCCTCATGGGTTTCAGAGAGGCCTGACATTAAAAAAAAAGGACAGATAATATCACTTCTTTTTTTCTCTATAAAGCTGATACTTAAAACATCACTGAGGATATTTCTTCCTATAGCCTGCACAAATTTCCATGTAGCACATTTATTTTAGAATCTGGTGATAAAAATATTTTTTCAAAGTTGTGGTACAAGAATTAGGCAGTTAGTGTTTATAATAAGGCACTTGCATACAAAGCCTACTGGCCAGGGGTCCGGATTCAGTTTCCCAGTACCCATATAAAGCCAGAGCACAAAGTAAAACATGTGTCTAGAGTTCATTTGCAGTGGCAAGAGGCCCTGGCACATGCACTCACTCACATACAGAAACTCTCTCTCCTCAAAAATAACTGACTAAATACAAATCATTTTTTAAAAAGAATTAGGCAGTTTATCATATTTACTTTGCTGCCTTGGCTTTCAGGAAGCTCAGACATAAGTAATGATAGTGACTGTGTCCATTGTTGAATAATGTGGCAACTTGTTTTCTCTCTCTCTCTTTCTCTCTCATACACACACACACACACACACACACACACACACACACACACACACACACACACACACACAAAACTAAAACGAGGCAGAACCTGACGATTGGGTTATGTGGGCCTTTGTGCTCACTGACATGGGCAGGTTGAACATGTAATTAGCTTCTAGTAAAACAGAATGTTTCTAATAAACTGACATGCATGCTTTTGACACCAATATTATAAAACTATTTGAACAGAAATATAATGATAACAATAATGGACTTAGAACTCCTTGTTCCCTGTGAAGAGGCAGCCCAGTGCTCACTAATACAAAGAACTTATGTGTCATCATTAGATGGATTTGGACTAGCTCTTCTTCTTTGTGTGGTTTGGGAATAATGCTAGCATTCTTGAATGGTAGTATTTTATTTGTGAAATATGTGAAGGTCTTTTAAAACAGTCCCCAGCACAAAATAAGTGTTCAGTAATAGTGGCTGCTATTGTTAATATTATTTATCAAAACTTATACTCGATGATTCTGGTGAAACTTGAAAGTGAATATTTCTTAGTTATGGAAGACACAAAAGAAATGATAAGTAAATAATGAACATTTTATCTTTGCATGTTTCCTGAACATTTACTGGTGTGTTAAGTCATTAAATAAAAAGACTAAATAGTTTTTATTTTATCTATATGGCACAGATATCTATGTGTAAGATTTGATTGAAAGGTTAGTAATATTTCATTCCAAAATGATAAAGCTATGATCAGTATTTTCATAGGATGACATCTTAGTAATCCAAATTGGTAAACGTCATATGAGTGGGCTGGAGAGATGGCTTAGTGGTTAAAGGCACTTGCTTGAAAAGCCTGTTGGTACAGGTTTGATTGCCCAGCTCCCATATAAAGTCAGATACACAAAGTAGCACATGTATCTGGAGTTCATTTACAGTGGCAGGAGGCCTTGGTGCACCCATTCTCTCTCTTTCTCAAATATATATATATATACATATATATATTTAAAAATCATATGCTTAATGGATTATGATGAAAGTATGCTCTCAGATCTCAAAGTTATAAAATTCCACAAAACTACAGGACTTATTTTTACAGATTACATGTCCATGGGTAGTCCCACTACCCATTTTGAAATATATTACTTTCTAAAGCTCTGCTTGTTCGAAACTCGGCAAATTTTAAAAAAATATTTTATTTATTCACTTTCAAGGAGACAGAGAGAGAGAGAGAGAGAGAGAGAGAGAGAGAGAGAGAGAGAGAGAGAGAGAGAGAGCACCAGGGCAACCACCTTGTGGGTACTGGGGAATTGAACCAGGGGCCTTAGGCACTAGAGGCAAATGCCTTAACAGCTGAGCCATCTCTCCAGCCCATGGCAAGTTTTTGTAATACAAAATATATTATAAATGTTGGCTTGTTTTCAGTTTAACCCCCCTTTTCACAGCCACTTTAATCCACACTAACAAGGCTGAAGTTATGTGTTGTCAATAGAAGGCAAAAAACAATACTTTGGCATTATCTTTTTAATTCTAAAGCTAATAAAAGATATTTAAGCATAAGAATATGTCTAAAATGTTTCAGTTAAATATTTCCCCATTATGCAAAATATGAAAAATGAATAATTATAAAATTTGTTCTGAATGAGTTTAATTATATGAGAGGAAGAAGGCCAGAGAGAACATTTGTGTAGAGCTCAGTGGAGAATTCTGGGCCTATTCAATGATTTTAGGGGGTTTTATTCAATAATTTGTCTCTCAGCACAACCTACTCCCATTGAGAATTTGTGCAGAATAAACCACTGTCTCTGTCAGGCTGAGTGTGTAGTTCAGTCACAGATTGTATGTTTAGCATGGGGCAGGCTCTGAGTTCAAGTCCTAGCAACCAACCCAAATAAGTGAACAAAGAAAATAATACTATCTCCATACTTGAATACCAGTGAAAAGCATGTCTAGTAACCTCAGGCTAGTGAAGGACTCATCCACTGCCTTGCTTTTCTGCTGCTGATGACTTCTCTTCCCAGGCCATTTCATGGTCCATGAGTGGATGAACTACTGTCATCCCTTTCGTGTCTAAAACAGCAAGAAAGTAGAGAGCGGAAAGGATTGACATAATCCTTATCTTAAAGGGACTCTTGGAAGCCATATAAAACTTCTTGCCTTTCATTTGGCCAGAACTTAGTGATCGTTTGTATAGGTAAAAGTAATAGTGGGAAATACTGGATTTTTAGCTGTCTAGATTGATAGCTCACATTCAGGGCTCTATGTACTGCAGAAAGAAGAGGAGAGTGGGATGGATGCGAGGACAGCCAGGTCTGTATGGCAGTTAGAAGGTGGTTCCAATATGCAAGTTGGTGGATAAGTATGAAGAGAATTATAACTCCGGGCACTGGGTGAAGGAGCACACGAGAGGCATACACAGGTGACAGTGAGTGACTTCCAAATCTGAGAAGGTGTGGTAGCAAGAGGAAGTCTTGATGAAGTGAGATATTAACCATTATGAATTATATACTTTCAACTTGAATACTAAATGTGAAACAAAAATTCATCCATTGGTATTATTTTCCTTTCTTTCTCCCCCCCTCCTTCCTTACCCTCTCTCTTTCCCCAATTTTCCTCTTTTACTTTTGAGATAGGGTCTCAAGGCTTTCATATAGTTCAGGCTGGCCTTGAATATGCTATGTAGCCATGGATGACCTTGAACTTCTGATTCTCCTGCCTCTACTTCCGAAGAGCTATGACTACAGGCATTCACCATCACACCTGGCATTGGTATGATTTTTCAAATAACAATTTTGACATTATAAAAAGATTCAAACTAAAATTGTCCAAATTGAATTTCTGGTCATTTCCCTAACTAGAAACAACAATTTCCATGAAACATTGTATGGAAACTCAATGCAGAAATAGCAGAATATAATAATAGCATGTGAAAGTAATGTTTCAACTTATTTTTTTTGGAATTTCTGGGCAGAAGTGAGAATCCTGTAAATAATAACACATGTGGGCATAACCATAATCAATTATTTTTGAAAAAAATAGAAAAGGTCCCTTGAGATCTATTTATCCAAACTATATTGGACATTTCTAGGAAATTCTCAGAATAGGGCTGATCAATTCTATTAACCTGTGTCTACTTTCTGTGATTGAGGGTCACAGGTGTTTGTGCTAAACAATTATTATTTTCTTTGCTAGAACCAAAGGAGGGGCCCCATACTGTCTATGTGACTTTAGAGATGATGCAGAATAAGTAAGTTATTCATTTAGCTAGTTACCATTTCTCTCCTAAGGGACCTTCGTTTCCATACCATGTATCCTCATAATGAAGATGCTCACTCTGGAATGTTTCCACCAGGTGAACCTTCTTACATACTTGTCCAAGGGAGAAGCTTATTACTCTCATTTTTGCTCTTTGATCCACACTTACAATTGCTGAGAACTTTAATATTTAAGTTTTAGAAGTTTTATTACTATTCGTTCAACTTCATTCTGTTGGCAAAGGTAAGATTTCATTGATCCTCTGACATGGGTTTTTTTCCTCACATCATATCCTTGAGTTATTTTGATTTTTTTAAAAAATCTTTTTATTGACAATCTCTATACATATAGAAAATATACCATGATCCTTATCCCCTTCCACTACCCTCCCTATTCTTCTTCCCAACCTCCCCCTCCATTGAATCACTTCTTTCCAACTTGTCACTCTTCTTGATGTCCTCATTTTTCCCTCCAATTATAGATAGCATCAGCCACTGTGAGGTCATGAGTGCCCTGACCGCTTTGTGTCTGGAAGACAGTATTGCAAAGCACTTTTCTCTGTCCTTCGGCTCTTACATTCTTTTCACCTCTTCTTCCATAATGTTCCCTGAGCCTCCCAGAATGTGAGACATCACATAATGCAGATGGCTCCACTGACATTTCTTTTCAGCATTTTCATGAAATTCGAGTTTATCTAGTGGTTTACCACCAGCTGAAATGTGAAAGTAACATTAATAAATGGGCAGAATCATAAGTAATTAGAGGGAAGTTTGGTGGGCATAATATATTCGTTGAGCCAGACACAGGTGTAGTTTATGCCCCTAGCTTATGAACTCCCCAGCCATAGATTTTTAGGCATGAATTCTCTTCTGTGGAGCACCTCAAATCTAATCAAAAAGCAGTTGGTTTCCCACATAACAGATATGCCACCATTGCACCAGTTGCCACATTTGGCCTGGCTGACCTGCTATAAAATTTGCCATGTACACTCCTGGTTAAGACCATTGATGACTTTTCACCTCCAAAGGGCTGCGTAGTTCGTTCCTGCATCAGGACAGCTAGTCAGCAGGGAGGAGACTTCTAGCTCAGTTTGAACTTGATTTCTTAGGTCTTGCAGCCCAAGGATGTGGTAGCTTTAGCAATAGGGTCTTATCTCTAGTTCTGGTTGGCAACCAAGAGCCTTTGGCAATGGCCTGTAATGTTTTGGGACATCAGGGGCTTCCATGACCAACACCCCTGAGTTATTTTTGACAAAGTTGAATTAAAACAAAAGCAGGTCTTTTAAATTATAATCAATTTAAATAGATAACTTCTACAGCTTTACATATTTTTAATGCAGAAACTGATGTAAATATACTCTAGACAGTGCACCTGAACTTACCATGACCTTTGTCTTACCAAAATGCAGAATGCCTTGCCAATTCTTGGATTTTTATTATGCAATGGACAGGACAATGTTAGTGTGCAACACATTGTAAAAACAGGGCAGAAGAAGTCTTAATAAACTGCTGTAAACCTTCAATGAAGTGAAGAGGTAACAATTTCTACAAACAGACTGCTTCATTTGGGTCCAAAATTATAGTTCTGTGAGGGTGTAAGAAGTTCACCAGATGGAAGTCTGCCTGAGTTTGCAACCATATATATCTTTTTCTTCTGAAAGAAAGAGGCAGTTGTTTCCTGACATGCTATCAGGAAAATTGTTCATTTTTATTCTTCGCCTGTCACTCAAAGTTGTCACTACATTAGTGGCTATTTATTCTGTACATCATTCCTATCTCTAATAGTGCTGTCAGCCTGTCTGGTGTTCACTTCAAACACAACTTCTGGAAAGCAGCTTCCCCTTCTGTGATGCATCTCATCCGAGCCATGGAAAGAAGTTTCTGTATGCTTCTTTCTTTTTGTTCCTCATTTTTTAATCAAAGTGGGAAGTAGTGACATTTTCCTTGAATCAGTGGAGTCTTGTTTTCAGTTCTTCCTTGAGCTGAAATGTTCTATGCATGTTGATATTGCCATGCTTTTCCTCTGAGACTTCCTTGGGACAATTAACACAAATTCAAACTTGAGTGACGGGCAGTAGAGGTGCAAAATGATCTGTAACTCTCATGCCATGTATACTTCAAGAAACAGCTCAATAGTAAGTATTAAGAAACAACACAATCATTTTTCACTGCTCCATTTTTCCCCTCACATTTGTCTCAGAATTCAGAAGGCCCACAGAATAGCCTGAACAACAAACTGGGAATTCCACCACATGCATGGATTTATAGAGATTCTACCCATTCCAAAATAAAACAAAACAAATTAAACCGAACTCAAACAAAACCCCAAGTCCTCTAATTCTTCCATTACTGGTAACATACTGTGTGATTCTAAGTCATTTATGTACTTCTTCTGCAGCCCAGTGATTCCCTTGTGATGAAGGAAAACCTGAAATCATTGTATAGAACAGAACGAATTACTAAGATTGTTTTGGAAAGATTTTCATTAAGATTCCTAATTTAAATGTTTATAATAATCACCCATTTACCAAGAAAATGGCTACTAATACCTGATGAAGATAAAGATTTTAATGTAATTATTTAAAGCAATCATAATAATACTATGAAATGTGTTACCTAAATGAGTTTAAAGAAACAAGATGCCAGATGGCTCGAGAATTGTCACTTCCAGAAAGACTCTTAAGGATTGGAACTTGTCTTTTCAGGGGACAATCGTTTCATCACGTATTTCTGAAGTAATTGTTGTCTAGCACGAATAGTGAATCAAAGTCGCAGAGCATACAACCCAGAGATGCTGAAATCTACCCACAGAAAGTCTCCTGAAGAGTTTCCTTAATCTTCCTGGAAATGATGGCAGCTCCAGTCCTGCCTCATCCACAGAACACCACCAGGGCCATTTTGTGCTTCGGTTTTGTCATGTAAACCCATTGAAACCAGGCATTCCTTATGCTCTCTTCCAATTCAAATAGCTTATTTGAACTTATTTACATAAATACTTTATACAGACATTTCAATTAATATATAGTTTCCAAATTTGTGGTAGCCATTTTGAATATAGAGAAAAAAACAGATGGTTGCACACTGTTTGGATAACGTGACAGAAATAGAAATGGGAACATTCTCAATCCTGACTAGGAAAGCTTCGCTGCAAGTATTGGACAGTGAGCGCCACCTGGAAATATCCAACAGAGCTCATCTCTTGACCTTGGAATGACTCTACTCTTCCTGAAGCAAAGTTTCTAACCTTGGCATGGTTTGCATTTGGGGTGGGTATCTACATGCTATAAGGGCTCTGCTGTGTGCTGAAATGTCTGGCAGCTTCCCTGGTCTGCCTTCCAGAAGCCAGTACCATCCTTGCCCCAAACATGGTGCCAACCAAGAAGAGCTCCAGATAATGATGTCCCACTGAGAGCCATCTTTTTAAAATCAACTAGACTTTTCTCATCTCCTGACCTCTGCCAATGGTATTAGAATTGTAGTATCCAAACAATTTTTCACATGTTTATGTATGTGTGTGTATGTGAGGGCATATGTGTGTGCAGGTAAATTGCATGTGAGTATGCATGCATATGGAAGCCAGAGGGTGAGGTCCATTGTTAAAAATATTTTTATTTATTTATTTGAGAGAGAGAGACATAGAGAATGCAAGAGACAGGGGGTGAACATGGAGAGCCAGGATCTCCTGCCACTGCAAATGAACTCCAGACACGTGCACCACTTTTGCGTCTGGCTTTACTGGGTACTAGGGAATTGAACCCAGGCTACCAGGCTTTTAGGCTTTGTAAGCAGGTGCCTTCAACCATTGAGCCATCTCTCCAGTCCATTGTTTTTATTTTTATGAGAAAGATCTCTCATTGAAGTCAGACAAACTAGCCAGCAAGCCCCAAGATCCTCCAGTCTCCAGGTGCACACCACCCTGGGTGGGTGCTGGGGAGCTGAACTCAGGACCTCATGTTTGTGTGGCCAAGTACTTTATCCACTGAGCTATCTCTCCAGACCCCTTGTTGCGGTCAGCTTTCTAGTTGCTGCGCAGAGAGAACCCAAGCAAAAGCGGCTTGTAGAGGAATGGGTTTATTTGGCTTACGGACTTGAGGGGAGACTCCATTCTGGCAGGGAAAACGATGGCATGAGCAGAGGGCTGGACATCACCTCTGCCACAGCACTGCAAACAGTGGCAGGAAGGTGTGCCAAATACTGGCAAGGGGAAGCTGGCTTATAACCCCCATAAGCCCACCCCCAACAACACAGCTTCATCGAGGTTGTAAAACCCAAACTGCCATCAGCTGAGG
>PVHP010003937.1:0-59652 GCA_004024765.1 Zapus hudsonius | reverse complement strand
CCCCTCAAACACATATCATATATTGATACCCAAAGGCCTTTATGTTCTGAATATAATTGTATGAACAAAACAGTAAAAACAAGTCCTTTTAATATTCATTACTATTATATTTTAATAGATTGAAAATATATGCTTACTTATGCCAGGAACCTCATAATCTAAGTTTGCTGAATTCAGTGTCTGTGAAATAAACTCTAATATCTTGTTAAACATAACAGTTTATTGTTCCCAAAGACCTTGTTTTTTGGCTCGGGAGACACATCATCTATGAACCTAAAATGGGCATCAGAACATATACAAAGTGGGATGCTGATGACAGCGTGTGTGAAGAAACTAAGGAATGGAGGTAACTGATGAGAGAGGAGGTGGAGAAGGGAGCAGTGGTCCTTGTAGCGGGAGAAACCACAGGCAGAAGCAGGGGCTGTGCTATGGATGAGGGACCCCCACAGGTACAGCAAGAAAACAAAGCTTGGGAGGAAGCCTAGGAAGAGAGTGGATGCCATGTTTTATCCAGGTAGAAAAGTATGTTCTTCAGTTCCAGGGGACAGCATGGCTGTAAGTATATATTGCATAATTGAAAATTGCTAAGAGAAAACATTTTAAATGCTCTCACCCCCCAAAATCCCTGATAACTGCTAAAGATGTGAGGTAATGAATATGCCAACAAGTTTCAAACTATTACGTTGTAAGCCATAACTATATGCGATTATACTTTTGTGCATATGTACGTCTGTATGGGTGTTTGTGTTCCATTATGTGTGTGTGTGCATGTGTGTGTAGATCGGAGGTCAACCTCAGGGTGTTAGTCCTCTCCTCCCACCTTGATTTGAAATAGTGTCTCTCTTGTCATTTGCCACTGGGAATGCCACACTAACTGGATTGGGAACTTTGGGATTCTCCTGATTTTGCCTCCTGATGCTATAGGCAGATTAATAACATAGATGATATATGTGCCATGTTGCTTTTGGCTTTCCATGGGTACTGGGATTCCAAACTCCAGTTGGCAGGCTTCTAGAGCAAAGCAAGCACCTTTAAAGATTGGGCCATGTCCCAGTCCCTAGGCCTTATTTTTATTTATCAGTTAAAAATAAAGAAGAATTAAAATTTTTAAAAGGACTGTGAGCAATTCAGCTGAGCGGTTTAGCAGTAATTTATATGTAAGTGGCAAGACACCTTGACTCTGGATAGGGGCAGGGAGGCAAATGGGTGGTTTTGATGGACGCATATCTTCTTCTATTGTTAGCACCACTCATTTTCCCTCACAAAAAGATAGCTGAGGGTTGCTTTTATAGTTTTTTCCTTTCCACCTCCAACAGAAAGGTAACTAGTATAACAATTTTATGCATATTCTAGTAAATAGAAGGAGCTAAAGTTACTTTTGTTATAAATAAAAGGCAGATCCAGAAGTAGTAGGTACTGAGATCCTGGGGAGCATTATGAGAGATGAAGGTATGCCAAACCTGGTATCCTGCTTGTGGCCCATGGCCAATGCAAAGCCATGTGGTCCTCAATAAGGGATGGGCATTGTTGTTTGAAAAAGCCTCCTGTGTTTTTAGATGGCATCCTTGGGCTGGCTTCTCTGTATTGTTTCCTGTATCTCCTCCTCCCACAAATTCAAGGAAATACAAGGAACTTAAGCAGCACAAACACACTCATCCCTTCCAACCTGTAGACAAGCATGACCAGGGACATCTGTTCTAATCCCAAATGAGCTGAGAACATCCAGGTTTTGTTCCAGGATTCTTATCTTGCCACAGTCTTCCTTGCAGAAAGATAGGTGAACGAGGTGGCTGCATAGAATCTCTCAACCTGACACCAGAAGATTCTCAGAAGGAATGCAGCTTATCCCAAAGCTGTTTGTCAAAAGGAGCTCTGACCTGATATGAGGTTGGAGAAAGGAAAGCACAGCAGATCTGAGAGAAGGTTCCAAATCATTAGGCCAGAGATATTCCTGTGTCTCAGGAGGTTGAATGGGTGCTAATTTACCAAATCCAGTACAGTCATCAACTTCCTGGCGTGAGGCCAGGATTCCAGTTTCTGGATCTGTATTTATCAGGAGACACAAACAATAGCTTTTCATGAGAGGCAGATGCGAGGGCAGTTTTCAAGTTCTCTGTCTTTGAAGCTCTGTGGTGACCCTTGGACTTCCAGGGATGGGCATCTTTCTGTTCTCAAGACCTTGTGCCTTATCCTGTCCTGAGTTTTCTGGTTTCTTTGACTTTCTCTCTCTGCTTTCTTCTACCTGTTGGATTTTGTTGACTTCAGGCTACCTGTTCAATCTCTTCTAATAATCCTTGGCTTTCAGCTTCTTCTTTGGTTCATTTTCTGCTGAAATTCTCTGGATCCTGTTTATAACCTTCATTCATATCCACTGCTGGTCATTGTGCCAGTTACTCTCTCCTCACCATGCTTTAATAGCTGACCAAATAACTTATGGACAGAGGAGGACACTGTGGCTTAAAGTTCCAGCATCACTCTATTGGGAGGAAGAGAATGGTGGCAGAAGTCAGCTGGTCACATTACACATACAGTCAGAAAGCAGAAAGTGATCAATACTGCTGGTCAGCAAGCTTTCTCCTTTTTAGTTTGTCCCGATCTTACCCCATGGGATAGTGCTGCCCACAGTTTGGAGGAGTCTTCTCTTAACCTAATCTAGAAACTTCCTCACAGATGTGCCAGAGATTTGTCACCTAGGTGATTCTAGATTCAATCAAGTTGGCAATCAGAATGAGTCAGTGTGACAAAGGGGTTGGAGCTGTGAGTCATCAGAAGGTACTGATGGTACTGAAGGTACTGTTGGGTGTTTTACCCAAGGAAGGTGTAAGATGACCACCAAGAATGTTTGTTGTGCAGGCATGAAGACCCAAGTTCAGATCCCTAGAACTCACTGGGTATGGTTGCTCACCTGTACTAGTGACACTGGTAAAGATGGATCCTTAGGGCTTACTGGCTATCCGGTTGGTCTAGATGAGTTAGTTGAGTTCTAGGTTCAGGCAGAGACCCTATCTCAAAACACATTAGGTGGAGATTAGCTGATGAAGACACCTAACATTGACTTCTGTTTTTCACAAGCTCATCACATGTACCATGTGCACCCTCATGTGTGCTACACACATGTGAACATACACACATACGTTGTTCTCTCCTCTCCTCGCCCCTCCTCTGATTCTTTTCTTCTAAATGTTTTTATACTATTATAATTTAGTTGACTTCATGAACTGGCAGTGTCACCCAGCCTACTGTGTGTGGTTTTTGATGAGGGAGGGGCTAAAGAGGGGAACCAATGGGTAAGTCTTGATTATATGAAATTGTGTGGCTTGTCAATTCCTGGTATCAAGGACCTCGATCTAGTAAGTCATCTGTGTAACACAAAGGAAACAAATTGCACTAAAGGAAAATGGATAAAACACAAGGGACAACATGCTGAATACAGGAGGTGCGCTTGGAATTACCAAGGAGTTCCTTCCATCAAGCCCTCAGGAGGCTGAAAATCCTGCTAGCTGCCAGCAAAGGTGGTTTTCCTAACATCTGTCTGCCCCTTAATAAAAGACATGCTGACCCTCTGTCTACTCTGTGGATCATGGCAGATCCTGGAGCTCACCCTGTGCTGGAGATGGGCTCTTTGATTGCCCAGATGCCATCCTGCCATTTGATGTTTACTAAATATGGCACCTCGTTATCACAGAGGACATGGTCCAGAGACCAAGTGTGGCAACAGAAGCTAATTTAAACCTCAGATACATCAGGGTTTTGTAAAGAACATAGCCTTTGTACTGTTAAATTCCTTGCTATCCCTTGGTTTAAGTAAATGTTCTCTGATTTCCCTAAGATTCTTTTTTTTTAGCCTATCAGTACAATTGCATTCTTGTATTATGTAATAGCATATTAAAGATGACATAATTCCATGTTAGGTTTCTACTTGGGGCTGTTCCCTGCAACTTTTTCTCCTCAGTACCCATTATACCTTGTTGGTCAAGATGTTCACATCATGTTAGTAAATATGCTTTTTACCTAACAAAAATACATTATTCTCATCATCTAAAATTCTATTTAAAGTAAAATATTGGAATCAATTTAAGTGATAAATAATAAGTAAGCAGTGAAATTCAGAGTCTGTCTTAGAGATAATTGGCAACCATTAAAAATCATGATTTTAAAAGATACCATATAACACAGAAAATGATTCTTTCATACACCAAAAGAGCAAGGAACAAAGTTATATAGACGGTGTCATTGCAAGTCTTTAAAATATTGGAAGGAAAACACCAAGTTTTAGGAGTTTATATCTGGTACAAGTTTATGGGTGGTCTAAAATATTTTTTATATTTAATTTAGTTTATTTATTTGAGAGAGACAGACAGAAGGAGAGTGAGTATAGGCACACCAGGGCCTCCTGCCACTGAAAATGAAATTCAGACATATGTGCCCTTTGTGCATCTGGCTTTACATAGGTGTGGTACTGGGGAATGGAACCTGAGCCATCAGGCTTTCAGGCTTTGCAAGTTAAGAGCCTTTACCATGGAGCCATCTCTCCAGCCCTCAAATATTTTCCTTTTTGTGTTCTGTGCTTTTCAAATTTTCCTTTTAAAATCTATAAGACATCATTATAAAAATGCATTTTTTATTTAATCTGAGCTTGCTTATGATAATACCCTTTCAAGTTACATCTTCTGACTTTGCAATCTCTCTAGAAACGCCCCCTTCTTTCCTTTTCATCTTTGTTTGTTGGTGGTGGTGGGGTCAGGGTATCCTGTAGCCTAGGCTCACCTCAAACTTGCCATGTAGCCAAGGCTACCCTTGCAATTCCCAATCTTCTTACCTCAATGGTGCTGTGATTATGGGCATGAACTAGGCATTTATATGTATATCAGGATAACTCCCATTAGTAATATACTTAGTGGTACTTCCTTGTTATCTGTGTAAATAGTTTTCTGTATTTGTAATTATATATATACATATATACATACATACATATATATATATACACACACACAGCATGTAGTAAATGGAAACTTATTTAAAAAATCTTGCTGTCTAAGGAGCACAACTTCCTGTAAGGTACAGATGTTCCTATGAGCTAGAAATTGGAAATAAATGTCAAGGGCAAAGTGGAAAGAAAATGAATGAGTGAGTATGTAAATGCTCTGTGCTAGATACCACTAGCTCAGGTGGAAGATATGTACCTTTTTACAGGTGAGAGAGTGAGAGCTCAGTGAGGACACAGATCTTACAGGTCACATAGTAAGCACTGCCTCTTCCAGGTATGTTTTCTTCTCTACCTACCCTTTATCTTTTGCTTCTTTATAAGTTAATCTGTATAGCAACTATGAGCAGTTAGAGAGACACCACACAATTGAAAATTTGTTTGGGAATGCATGACTGACAGAAATGTCATGCTCATGAATTAAAAAAAATATTTTTATTTATTTATTTGCAAGGAGAGAGAGAGAGAGAGAGAGAGAGAGAGAGAGAGAGAGAGAGAGAGAGAGAGAGAGAGAGAGAGAGAGAGAATGGGCACGCCAGGGACTCCCGCCTGTGCAAACAAACTCCGGATGCTTACACCAGTGTACATCTGGCTTTACGTGGGTACGTAGGTACTGGGGAACTGAACCTAGATCATTAGGCTTTGCAGGCAAGTGCCTTAACTTAAGTCATCTCTCCAGCCTGATTTTATTCTTTTTTTAACTCCTTATAGTTTTCTGTTCACAGCACCTTCCATTCAGATTCTTAGTAAGTATTCCAGCCTAGCCATTACATCTTTGTTTTATGTTATTCACAGAACACTACTGATTTGGATCCAGAGAAGGTTGGTGCATTTCATCATGTTAGAATGATAGAGAGATGGATAAGGGTTAATGAGACAACACATATTTCCAGGCAATCCAAACAATGAGTGTGGGAGCTATAGCAGTGATCTCATGTGATCTTCATGAAATTCAGAAAATTAAATTGGCCTATTGTTAATTTTGGACAAGAATATTGTAAGATGCATATATTATTAATGTTATTTATACAACTACTTACTACTAGAGGAAGCCATAAATTAGTGTTAATTTTCTTAGGAGTTGAAATATAGTAATAGTCATTTAGTACCTACTGTTATTGCTGAAATGAAGATGCTTTGGTAAGGTCATCATCAAAGGCTGTAGTAAGTAAATCACCAATGACAAATATATGTGATAGTTCTGAGATTCCAAGTGTATTGTTGAATCAGAATATTTGATAAGAGCAATGTCAGAATGATAATTATGGAAATACCATGAACACAATTAGAGCAACTGGACTTTCTTCTCTTTTATTACATTTGTGTATGTTTGTGCATGCATATATATGTGTATATATGTACTTATATACATATATATATATATAGATATAGATATATGTGTGTGTGTGTGTGTGTGTGTGTGCACGCTTATTCAAGTGTGTGTATGCCACAGTGCACATGGAGAGACCAGACCTGGGGTGTCTGTTTTTGCCTTCCAACTTGTTTGAGGCAGGATTTCTTATTGTTCTCTGCCATGTAGCCAGGCTGGCTTGTCTGTGAGCTTCCAGGGATTCTCCTGTCTCTGCCTCCCTTCTTGCTGTAGGAAGCCCAGGATTAAAGAGGCTTGCTTCTGTGTCCAGCTTTACATGGGTTCTGGGGATCTAAACTTGTGCAGCAAGGGCTTTTACCCACTGAGCAATCTCCCCAGCCTTTGAAAAAACAATAGATAAACAGGGTTTTGCTCTGTAGTTTAAGCTGGACTTGAACTTATGTGTAAGCCAGGTTGATCTTGGACTCATGATTTTTCTGCCTGAGCCTCTCTATTGCTGTGATTATAGGTGTGCACCACATACCTGGTGTTTCTCCATGTGTTTTAAAAATATTTTATTTATTCATTTTCAAGCAGAGAGAGAGAGAGATAGAGAGAACACTAGGGCCACCACCTTGTGGGTCTGGCTTATGTGGGTCCTGGGGAATTGAACTCAGAGCCTTAGGCACTGGAGGCAAGTGTCTTAACCGCTGAGCCATCTCTCCAGCCCTCTCCATGTGTTTTAATTTAATTTTATTTAGAAAAAATATGCATCCTTAAATGAGTTGTCTGATTATTCAACTGCTTGAGTATGTTACCTTCACATTGCTGGGGATAAAACACCTGACCAAAAGCAGCTGAAGGGAAAAGGTGTGTGTGTGTGTGTGTGTGTGTGTGTGTGTGTGTGTGTGTGTGTGTGTGTGTTTTTCCTCACAGACTGTTGTGGAAACTCCATGATGGCAGAGTAAAGCATGGCTGGGCAGAGGTTGGACATCACCTCTACCACCACAGGTGGAAAACAGCAGTAGGAGAGTGAGCCGAGTTCTAGCAAAGAGGAGCTGGCTCTAACACACCTCTAAGCTCATCCCCCAACAACATCTCCTTTAGCAAGGCTCTACCTTTCCAGTTGCTATCAGCTGGGGAACAAGCATTCAGAACACGTGGGTTTATGGGGAACATCCGATTCAAGCCACCACATTATGGTATGCAATGGAGGTCAGAGGACAGCCTGGGGTATGGGTCTTCCCTTTCTACCTCTTTGAAACAGGATCCCTAATTGTTCACTGCTGCATAAGCCAGGCTAGCTGGCCCAAGAGCTTCTGGGAATTCTGTTGGCTCCCTTTCCTAGCCACTAAAGGCACGATGGGATCACAGACATATGCTATCACATTTAATGTGGGTTTTGGGGATCTGAGCTCAGGTCCTCATGCTTGCAGCCATTATTTTACCTGCTGAGCCATTTCCTCAGAACCCCTTCCATTGATTTCTTTTGAGATCTTTTTTTTTCTTCTCAGACTCTTCCTCAACAGGCTGGAAAGATTCTTCAAAGAATAGCTTTCTAAAGCCTACCAAACCCAAAAGCCTGAAATTCTTCTCTTCTTTTTTTGTCTGTATTATTGTTTTGATTTTTTGTATGTCTCTTGCTATAGGATTCACTGTAGACCAAAAAAATTGCCTTCTACTATAGAAATATCGGTTGTGATCATATATATTCAGGATGTCATTCAAATAACAGATAAAGAGACAAGCATTCCTATTATAAATTTCCTCTTCTCTATCCATTCTAGTATTGTCCAGTTTAGAAACCTTTGGTTTAATATGCAAAAAAGTGGTGTTCCTTCAGGTTAATATTCATGATTATGTACACTTGTCATGAAGCAATAAGTAGTCACTACTAAAGACATTCTTGGGGCTGGAGAGATTCCTCAGAAGTTAAGGCGCTTGTCTGCAAAGCCTAACAACCTGAGTTCGATTTCCCAGTCCCCAAGTAAAGCCAGATGCACAAAATGGCACATGCATCTGGAGTTCATTTGCAGCTGCTTGAGACCCTGGGGCACCCATTTTCCCTCTATATCTCTTGGTCTTCTGCCTCTCTCTGCTTGCAAATAACTAAATAAAAATTTAAAAAAGACATTATTTGTCAAGCCAATATATTCCCTAAAATTGACCCTGTGTATAATAATAAGTGTAACTATCAGTGAATTTTTGCTTATATTCTGTATGAATTATTACATATAAAATATATGTACTTCTAATGCTGTAGGGTAATAAAATATTCGACTAATAATATGGAAATCTTATCCATGTCCTTTTCCATCACACTCATCTCTAAGCCAGAAATGCTAATAAGCCGAAAACTGGTGGAGGGGAGCTTTCCCTAGTTCTTTGTTTCTTCTAGTCTTTTCCATGGCTAATGAAATGATGACGCCAACAACATCCAGCACAGAGTAATCAGTCCAATTTTTATTGAATGAAAATGAAATCTCCCCAAATCAGAGCACAGAATGATGCCAGGGCCTCCGTGTGTCCTGTTCTTTATAAGCTGCCTATCTGGTCCCTGTGTAATCACAGAGTGGCTGAAGATGACTCATCTGAAAGACCTATTTAGGGAAGGAAGTTAAAGTCATAGGCTAAAAAAATGACCCATAATCAGGTGCTGACAGTCCTGTGTTGAAAGTTTCTATGCAAAGCCAAACTTTCCAACCACAAAAGGGGACCTGTTTTGTTCAACATTTTGGAGTGAAGAAATTAAGAGAAAAGCTAAGCTAAGATGAAAGGCCTAGAAATAGTTTTAACTTTCACGCTTGACATAGAAAAAGAAATCTACTGAGTAGATCAAACAAATAAACGTCCAATCATGTGTTTAATGTAAATTCTTATAAAAATTGTAGAATTTGTAAGAAGATGCCGTTTATTTTTGATACAAGATAGCCTACGTCATCTGTCCGAAACTGAAAAGCTCCATAAAATCCTGTACAGGTGACCTGATGATTCAGGGACAGAAGGTTCAGGTTCATATTGGTGCTCTGTTGTTTCCTAAAAATTTTCATTTGCATTAATTCACTCATGCATTTCTTCTTTTTATATTATTGTTATTCAATATATATTTAGTTCCTTATTCATGTTAGTCATTGTGTTAAGTTCAGTGTTAGAAAAATGTATATTCCCCTGTTTAGAAACTTAAAGTTTAGTTTGTAATATAAGAAAATGGACTTTAACTATACAGTGCTGTGAAGGGTTGAGACAAAAATAAACCCAGATTCCAATTCTAACAGAAATCCATGAAGGCTCGTGAGCTGAACTTTCTAAGTAACTAATTTAACCAGATGAAGGTGAAGCATGGAGCATGGTGGACAAATGCATAGTTTCTACAGTCAGGCTGTCTGGGCTCATTTAGGGGTTGGTGTGATCAGTAACTCTGTGTCACCTTAAGCAAGTTACTAAAATCCTCATCTCTCAGTTTTCTTCATAATCAGACACAATAGTATCTATCTCCTATCAATCCTAGGGTTGTAAGGGTAGAAAACTCAGGTAAGATTTTGAAGGTACAGAGCACATCTGTCTCCTAACAGGGTTATATAAAAAAGGGGGTGTGACAAGGTAGCAGGAACAGCTGGTGCAGTAGCCTCAAGTGACTTGCCTGGTTCATTTAGAAGAGAATAAAGAACATGGCAGAGAGGCATTGGCTGAGAAATCTTAAAAGACAAGCCGTAGAGAGTTGAAGGCTTTGGTAAGGAATGTGGTTATTGTCTTAGATACCAAGAAAAATCCGGAAATATTTTAAGCAAACAAGTGAAAAGATTTGATTGACATTTTAAGCAGGTCAAACTGGCAGTGCTGCAGAGATGGCTTTGCTGGGTGGGAGATACTGTGGGGTCAGGGTCACAGATGAAGACAGTGTTTCTTTAGATTCCTATGCGGTACTCCAGGACCCTTCCAGTAGACAAGTGCCATGTCCAGTAATCCATCTTTTAAGCCAGCATCCCAGACAGTTCTTCTATTCAGAGTGTTCTAGTTTGGATATGAAAAATCCCCTCAGGAGATTGTTTTAAATGCTTGACCCCCAGCTGGTGTCCTGTAAAATAAAATCTTTGTGTGTATGTGTGTGAGGGGGCACATGCATGCTGTGGCCTGTGCGTGGAGGGCATAACTACATCTCATCTGAGGAAGAGTTTCTGTTATTCACAGCTATGTATGCCAGGTTAGCTGGCCCATCAACTTCGAGGGTTGTCTTGTCTCTATCTTCCATTTTGCTGTAGGCTAGGCTTATAGATGCTTGCTAATGCATCTGGCTTTATGTGGGTGCTGAACTCAGGTCATTACCTTGCACAGCAAGTGCTTTTGCCTACTGAACCCACTATTTGGGGAATGACCTAGCTGGAGTAAGCAGTTCACTAGGGCCATGTCCTTTGGGTATATTTTCTCTGACCCCTCTCTTCTGTACGCTCTGCTTCCTGTCTACATGTCATGGACAGCTTCTGTCACATGCTTCCACCACCACAATGGGCCCAGAAACATCAAGCCAAATGACCATCGACTAGACTCCCTGAAACTGTGTGCCAAAATAAACATTTCTTCCCATAAGTTTTTGTTTTTTTGGCCAGGTCATAACAATGAGAAAAGCCAACTATGCAGAGAACTTGTGCAAATACCAAATTCAGTGGAGACTGCAAGCACCCAGGTAAAGATTGAGAAGAGCTTAAACAAAATAGAAACTGTGTGGTTGGAGAGAAAAGGGCACATTTAGAAAAGATAAAATAGAACCTAGAAACCCACAGGTGAGAGCCAATGATGGCACTTGCACATTTGGCTTGGATAACTGGGCAGATTTTGCTAGAATGTGGAAGAGAAACAGATCTGAGAGTGAGGTAACTGACGTGAAATTTCAGCAGGTTGACTTTGGTATGTCCCTGGTGAGAAAGTACAATTTATAAATTTATACGAGTCTGAAGTTCAAGGAAACAATTTGGGCTAGATCCATAAAATTGGAAGTCATCAGCATATAGGTAACAACCAAGCCTTGGAAGGCTCCAACATCTAATCAGTGAGTTGGAAATATAATCTGATTTTACTCGTGACTTCATTTGTACACTGAATCATTTATTCAACAAACCAATTTAAAGCACGTATTTTCTGCCAGGCATCATGTTACACACTTTTCCATAGTGAATACTGGAGAAAGAAGTAGGAAGAAAATGAAGAACAGAGAGTTGAAGCCACCAGAGAAGAATATGGTCAAGTAATGCCGCAACCCCACTGCAGATGATGGGTGAAAAAGAGTCCCTGGATTTAGCAACAGATAAGGTCATTGGTAACTCAGGAGGGAAGAGAATAGACTCTGCTGAGTGATGGGTAAGGAAATTAAACTTGAACTGTGGCTTGAGGCATGAATGGGTAGTAAGGAGATGGCGGTAATGAAGGAAGGCAGGAAATAGATGTGATAAATACAGAAATGGCTACACAACCCTCTGCCCTTATCCAGGCCCCTTTGCAGCTGACTCCCATGAAGGGATGGGCAGCATTTATAACCCTGTAGCCTGGACTTGGTCCTGTGGCTTCTTGTGTCCAGTGGGGCATTAACAAGTGTGCTGTGCTTGTGGACTGGCAATTGGGAACTCCTGCTGCTCATGAGAACCCTATGATTACAGCCAGGAAAGCATAGACCGAGACTAATTTGCTAGAGATCTCTGGCTAGTCATCTTGGCTACCCTGCTGGAAGCCAGCAATGACTGCCAAAAACCAGACCCTGAACCAGCCCCTGGATAGCCACTGAGGGAATCCAGCCAATCCTAGCAGATGAACGGTCCAGTAAAACCCATCCCAAAGTTTCCATCCACAGAAAGGTGACTATTGTTTTACATTATATTGGTCTGAGGGTGGCTTCTTAAATAGCAAGTTACCTGATGAAACAGAATATTGTTTGAATGTGATGGGTTGACAATACCTATGTTCTCCTGTGGTTTGTATTTATCTTTGTGACACAAGCTGGATTATGGAATTAGGAGAGATACATTTGTTTTTAATTGTTTTTCTCTTCTTCACACTCAGTTCCAGATTGAAATAATAATAGTATCAAGGGGTGGAATTGTGTCATATAGTATTATTGATTCATATTATAATATGGGTAAACTAAAAGTAAGTATGTTGAGAGAAAGAAACAAGACAAAACAAACAAAAACAGACTATTCTGCAATTTCCCCTTATAAGGAATTCTAGAGAATATATACTCATGTAAATTGACAGAAAAACAATTAGCAGATGCCCGAGGTAAGGAGACAAGGGTGAACTACTAAGAAATGTTAAGAGATTTTAATGATGTTCATTTTCTTGGTTGTGGTGACAGATTTTAGGATAAAACTATGTGTATACAACTTGACTGAAAATGTACATATTGACAATGTAGAGAGCAAATGTTAATGATCACGACACTTCAGTGGTAGAGGCAGGAGAATCAGGACTTCAAGGCCAGTCTCAGGTACATAGCAAGTTTGAGGCCATCCTGGACTACATGAGATTCTGTCTCAAAAACAACAAAGAATTATAGTTTAATGTAAATCATGTGTATCTAAATAAAGTTGTCAATGAGCATAAAAGTTACAACATTTTCTAGTTGGCGTATTATTCATGGATGTGGAGTCTGTACAACGATCCTGCAAAGATGTCCATGCCCCAATCTCTATAATTGCAGAAGTGATTACACAGAGCTGTGCGCAGCTGGGGAATGCGTCCTATGTGGTCAGGAAAGTTTGCAGGTGTAATTAAAGGCATAGACTTTGAGGTCACGAGACTGTCCTAGATTGGTTATGCAAGCCTGATCTAACTAAGCACCTGAGACTCAAGAAGGAAAGCACCTTTCCCAGATGGGCAGACAGAGAAGATGGAAGGAGGACTCTGAAGGATTCAACCTGCCAAGCTGGCTTTGAGAGTGGAGAAAGGGGGCCATGATCCAAGAATCAAGATCCAAGTGGCCTCTGGGGGGTGGCACTGAAGCTCATGTTACAGAAACCAGGAACATGGGGACTTTAATTCTATTCTATTCGTATTCAGAATTAAATTCTGTAAATAACTCACACGATCAAGAAATCTATACTGTCCTAGCAAGTGCAGAGAACTGAAGCCTGTAGGTACCTCTGGGACCTCGGGGAGCGCCCATCTGGCTTGCTGACTACTGTCTACCGCAGGATAAAATTCTACTGCTTCTGCCACTAAATGTGTGGTAACTGATTATAGCAGGAGTCAAACATGAAGACAAAATGTTGCATGGGTAAGGAGTGGATACTATTGGTTAAAGGAGCTGTTCGGCAATTTATCATAAATGAGTTGCTCTATTTTGCTTTCATTTCTGTGCACTTCTTTTTGACCAAGTATAAGCTTCCTTACTTTTTGTCACCTCTGAGTGGCTCCTCAGGTATGCCTTGAGCTGGTTGTGGTGGTCTTGGGTCTTGTCACCCTCTGGTCAGAGTCATACACTGTTAATGCTTTTTACAAACTATAGAAATACCCTTCTCATTAAACATTTGTCCCATCAAATATTATACTACTGTATTTCATGAATTTTTAAAAAATATTTTTATTTGTTTGCATGAGAGAGAGGGGTAGGGGAAAATAGAGAAAATAGGTGCCCTAGGGCCTATTGCTGTTATAAATGAACTCCAGATACATGTGTCACTTTGTGCATCACATGGATACTGGTGATCAAACACTGCTTGGCAGGCTTTCCCAGCAAGCACCTGAACCGATGAGCCTTCTCCCTAGGCCCTTCGTTTTTTTTTTTTTTTTTCTTTTGATGTAAACTATGAAAACCAACAGACTCTAGAGGAAAATATTGCTTTTTCACACATTGATCTTTTGATGTTTTTCAACCTGAAAACACCCTGTCCAGGCTTAAATACCCGCTCAACTCTCCACCTCACTAGTTGCTTAGAATTCTGGGTATTGTTTTCCTATTTGGTGCCATGGCAATGACAATGTGTCCTGAAGGTTAGGATGAAGCAAATCTATGCAGGTAAAGCAATTTTCTTCTCTGAGCTCATCCCCTTCATTTCACAGGCTCAGCAGAAGGAATCTTAGTTTGCCTTTTTTTAAAATGTTAGTTCTGCTATGAAGAGGCAGGTCACTTCCTCTGGCATTTTTTAAAAGAATTTTTAAAAATTATTATTATTTTTTTGCCTCGAAAGTTCCTGTTTTTGCTGTGACAGAAGCAGGAAGAGAAAGTGACCCAGTGATGTTTGCTGAGTAAAGTGGAATTCAGTCCAGTGACTTCTTTCTCTCCCATGAGAAGGCCATGCGGCCAGGCCACAGATTTTTCTTTTCACTTTTCCCATCTTTCCGTTTTCTCCACACGATCTTGGTCTCTCTACTCACTCTCTCCTTATTAGTGTGTCACTGTGACCTCAAAGATTCCTAAAATTCTTTTCATCTCCTAAAACAAACTAGAACATTCCAACCAAACTTCAGCACAACCGTTGACAGCATATACAAAGCTGTGACATATCAGTTTTCCTGTGTGGCTTTATTTGAGGGAAGGCTTTCTCCTACATGAGGGAGTCAGAGAAAATTAAATCAGATTAAAACGATGATGAGATTCAGGGGAAGAAAGAAGATGCATTATGTGTTAGGAGAATTATTTTTGGAGAACTTATTTTCATGACTCCCAGTGCACAGAGGAGAAAACATATGGACGGTATTGCTAATTTAGTCCTGGGTTTGCCTCAGGCTCCCATTCCTTGGTCTCCATTTTTGGATGGAGTTCTGCCAGCAGCAGGGTTAACTGGGTAGCTCTCCTCACTGGCTGAATATGGCCTGGCCTTCTCATTGTGCACGTTGTATGGTGAGGAGGAAGTGCATGTTAGCTCCCAGAGCTGTGTGGGCAGCCTTGAGAGTGGGTATTTTGATTTGGAAATTTTGTTAGTTGCCATAGTAATTGTCACAATTATGTGGTTTGTTCCGTCTTTATGGTACTGCGCACCTCTTAAAAGCACCCAGCAAACAGTAGCGTTTGCTTTTTTTTTTCCTCATGCATACTTACAGAGAGAAAAACAATCAAGAGTGATTGGAATGAGAGTTCAAGGAAACCAACAAAAAATCATCACTTGCATATCTTTATGTGCAAGGTTCACTTTCTAATCATTTTTAATGAGTTTTTTTTTTCAGCAGAGAAATCATCAGGAAGTGGTTATTTATTTTTTTTTCCAAAATAAGGAGACCCAGAAACCAAGGTTACAAAGCTTTGTAAAAAGCACAGGAAACTTCTGTTATGAACCTGTGGTGTCAGCAACCAAGCTTAAGCTTAAATGTCTGCTGTCTCACCGTCGTGGCTTTGCTCCTTTACCATTGACTAGCTAGTCCTTGAAAGCTATTTCCAGGGTGAGGGTGATGGTGGCTTTTGGAATATGGAGATGACTTTTTTAGCTAAACAAAATATTGATATATTAGAGCAATAAAAGCTTCAAGGTGTAATACTAAATCATTACAGATTTCTTTTTTATACAGAAAGACATGTAAATGTTACCTATCTGGGTATCAATTCTTAATTTAATCTTTAATTTTAGAAATGAGTGCCTTCTTTGGATTGTTTCTATTTTGAACAGAGGTGAGAGGACTGTCTGTGATCTTTGAACTGGGTCCCAAGGGAATGGAAATGCTTCCATTGGGAGGAGAATGTGCTCGGACTTTTGTCTTCAGTTCAGGTGGCTACGTATAGGTTGGACACTAGGAACTGACCACCTCTTCATTATTTCCAGTCAAATACTCTGAAGGAATTTAAGATGAATCATTTTTAAATAGCATGCCTTACATTTAATATCTAGGACTTATGAATTGTTCAATTAAAACAGATGAATATCTCAATATGAGAATCTTTGCCCAACTATGGATTTCACTGCCTTTGGTATTTCTCTCCAGTGTCTGTGTTTTAAATGAACCTTTTCTCTTAGGCTTTCATATTCCTTGTTATTTATTAGTAAAGGCACATTGATCACAAAAATAAAAACAACTATGACATATCATTGTATACATTTTAGTCTGGCCAAAAGCCAGAATGCTGACAACATCAAATACTGGCCAGTGCATAGGGCATCAGGAATTTGTATTCATAGCTAGTGGTGACTTGAAATAGTAGAGCCACCTTGGAAGATCATTTGGCAGCATTTTACAAAATTAAACATATCCTTATGCAGGGTTGGGTACCACAAAGTATGACCCAACTCCTTGGTATTCACTTGAAGCTATAAAACACGAATTACTACACAAAGTTTGTACACGGATGCTTGTAATAGGTTTATCACTATGCAAACTCTGAAGCCATCAAAGTGTTTACAGGAGGGAAGCGGATAAACTGTGGTAAATCTTGACAATAGACTTTTGCTAAAAAGAAATGAGCTGTCAAACCACGAGAAGACATGGGCACATAAATGCATGCCAAATTAAAGAAGCCAATCTGAAAAGGTTATGTACTGTCTGATTCCAACTACATCATCTTCTGGAAAAGGCAAACTTCTGGAGACAGTGATCAGTGGTTGTCAAGGGTAATAGGGGAGAACAAGATAAATGGACAGAACAGAAAAGAAATATTATATATATATGAATTATACATATATATAAATAATACTATAAAGGTTCACATATATCATTATACTTTTGTCCAAACCCATATAGTATATAATTCTCAGAGTGAACCCTAATTACACTGTGGACTTTGGGTGATAAAGAGGTATCAACAGTTCATCGGTTATAACAAATATAGCACTTTGCTAGACGGATGTTGAGCATGGAGAAGTTTATACCTATATAGGGATAAAGACTAAATAGGAAATCTCTGTACTTTCTTGTGCTGAGATCTGAAAAAAAAATAGAGGATTAAAACAAACTCTTTGATCATCAGAATTCTATCGGTCACAAAAATGGCTGGGAAGCTACATTCTTGGCCAATAATTTTGAGTGAAGACATTTGCAGTTGAAAAATTATTTGTTTAGTTGGTTGGCCCTTCAATGTAGTTTCATGTTAGAAAATTAAAGATTGAGAAATTGTTTTTTTATTTTTATTTGTTTTTAGTGGGAGGTAGAGTGAGATCTTCTGTATCTCAGGTTGGCTTGTATCGCAGGTTGGCTTGTATCCCAGGGTTTCATGTGTCCCAGCTTACTAAGTAGTTGAGGATGACCTTGAATTTCTTATCCTCTTGCCTCTACCTCCTGAGTGCTGGGATTTCAGACATGTGCCAGACCACATGGTTTGTGGATTGCTGAGGATTGACTTGAGGTCCTAATTCATGCCACAAAAACATCCTGCCAACCAAGCTACAGCCTCCAAATGTTAATTTTTTTATTAAAAAGGAAATAATGTATAGTGATATATAATGTTAACTAAGTCTTTTAAATTTTATCAGATACATTAAGCATGCATCTAATTATGAAAAATGAAAAAGCTACAAGCTAGTATTAGCTTCATAAAATTGCTCTTTTTATTTAATTATTTTAAATAGATAAGATATTCTCGTGATTTAGAATACTTACACTGAACAGTGAGAAGTGCCCTTAATTTGTAAATTTACTCTGCCCCAGTTCTAGTCCAACAACAGATATGACTGATTTCTTGAATATTCGTCTAGAATTTGTTTCTGCGTATAAAGCAAATTATCTTCTGCCTCTCCTCCCAAAAGTTATGTACTCAAGAACTGCTACTCTACACTGTTCTACTTTCACTTGGTTATACTATTTTCACTTCCCTTGGATACTGCCCAGGTTCCTACGTGAGAGCTTCTGCATTCAGTTTGTTTTTATTTTTTATTCGTGTGTGTATGTGTGCTCATGCCCATGAGTGTGAGTGCAGGGCATGTCATGGCACACATACAGAGAGGTTGGAGGACAACTTTGGGTGTTGGTCCTCCCACTGCTGCGTTCCTCAGGGCTTGCATGCTTGTGAGGTTTTCCCATCTCCACATCAGCATGCTGGGATCACAGAAACATGCTGCAGTGTCCAGCTTTTTATGTGTGTTATGAGGATCTGAACTGCTATTCATGCTAGTCAAGCAGTAACTTTGTTCACCTGAGCCATCTCCCCAGCTCTGCATTTAGTTTCTAACAATTACCTGTAATGATGCTATATGTATATACCACCATTTATTTAGCTCATTACAGATCAGAGGACATTACTTCCCCCTCATAACTCCATTAATGGAATGCATTCTCTATTGGAATTTTTGCCAACTGAGAGATAGAAAATGGTATTTCATCTTTAGATTTAATTGATATTTCTCTTTTTTAATGAGTGAAGTTAATTATCTTTTCATTTACTAAGAACAAATTTTATTTCAAAGAAGTCATAGTTTTTTCAATTTATATATTAGGAAATATAGCCCTTTTTCTATCATATGAGTTTTAAGTATTTCCAGTTAGTATTTTCACTGCAAACAAACTTCAGATGCATGTACCTTTTTGTGCATCTGGTTTTACCTGGGTACTGGAGAATAAAACTCAGGCTGTCAGGTTTTGAAGGCAAACGCCTTTAACTGCTAAGCCATGTATCCAGCCCACAGTCTGTCTTTTTCAAAAGATGGCTTATGATATTCTTTCCTTAAAGAATTTTGATCTTTATGTAATAAAATGTACCAATAAAATATCTTATAAGTTAGCATTTTGAGCCAGAAATGGTTAGATAGACCTTCCCATATCTACATTTTCTTCTCATTGTTTTATGGTTGCATTAAGAAAATAAAATCTTTGGTATATCTTGAATTTGTTGTGGTATATTGGATGAGACATGGATATTTACTTAACTGTATGTGACTTATTGACTAGTTATTTTTCCTCAATTATTTGAGGTGGCATTTTAAAATACATTCAATTTCTGTTTGCTTTTAGTCTAGTTGAAATAAGTGAGCAAATATGTATGAAGAAACATGGTAGAGAAAAGTATGGAAACCTAGGAAAACCTCTCTGAATAGGTTCACCTGAGCAGAGTTCTGGCCTAAGTGTTCTAACCATTCACTTAAATAGTAGAAGCTTTTCAAGATAAGATGTTAAGAAGTGTGAAGATTTGAGAGCAGCTCTTGGGGAGAGGAACAGACAGAATTCTGTGTGTCTAGAGCATGGGCAAGAGGAAAACCAGTACAAGAAGAGGCTGCAAATCCCACTGAGGAGGGCCCTCATCGGGTTGAGGACAGGGAGGCAGGTAATAGGGGTACCATCGCAAGACTTGCTCATACTATGTATCTAATTATTAACAATAAATAAGTTGAAAAGAAGAGGCTGGAGACCCAGCAATGGACTGTGAAGCACCATGCACTGGTAGAGGCTCTTCAAGAGTCCATCTGGGCCATAGATGTGTCCTACCTTTTGACATCATAACATGATGTCATTATCCACAAATAGGTTGAGTCACATTTATAGCTACCCCTGGATGTGTGTGGTCCATGGGCGGCAGGTTGGACATGTCTGAAGAAGATCATGGTGGACAGAAGTGGCGAATTAATCTGAAATGTATTTTTCAGGTTGACTTTACTCAATTTCTATTAAAGAAAGTAAGTACTCTAAAGTAATTCATAATGCAGATGTGTAAGGCTACTTGAACATGGACCTGTTATATGATGTTGTGCCCAAAGAATCAACATTAAGGGTCCTGGGAGATGGCTCAGTGGTCACAGGCATGTGCTTGCAAGCCCTGCTGGCCAGATTTAACTTCCCAGCACCCATGGAAAGCCATATGAAAAGTGTCACGTGCATCTGTGATCCCAAAGTGCCTATGGCAATGGGCATAGGCAAGTGAATCTGGAAGCTGGGGCAGAGGGGCATAGCTAGATTGGTATACACAGAAGGAAGCAGTAAAAATGTAATGACAAGGAAAACTGTCTCAAGGAGGGTGGGGGAGAGGCCAAACACCCCAAGGCTGTCCTATGACCTCCACACATGTGCTGTGGCATGCTCACCCCCATACATGCAAAGCATCACACTTTATTGTATGAACATATTGCATGTTGGTCACATTCCCAAGGGACTATAGTCTTATGTTCTCCCCCCCCCCATTTCACTGAGGGCCCTGGGGGTTATGGTATTCACTGTGCAGTCATGAACACAACAGTCTCTCTCTCTCTCTCTCTCTCTCTCTCTCTCTCTCTCTCTCTCTCTCTCTCTCTGTACGGAGGATAATGCCTCAGAGTATACCTTCCTACCTTATGGCTCTTACATTCTTTCCCCAGACTTTTCTGCAATGTCCTGAGAGGACAAAAATATAGATGATTTACAGGTGGCATTTCTCTTCGTATGGATGACACTCATTCATTTATCTAATATTTGAATTCCAAACAAATTTATAGCTACTTGAACACCCACCAGTATGGGAGAAACCACAAAAGAATTCAGCTTCCCCATGCTCATGTAGTTTGCAAACTGGTGAGAAATGTCATTTCCTTTTTCCCTGTTACCGTGTGATTCCTCCCTGTACATATGCAGTCCCAGGCCTTAGCATGCAGAGGTGACTTGCGGATTTGCAGGGAGAAACAAGGGACAGGGCCTGCATTCTACCACATTCTACCTGCGTGCGTGCTGAAATGCACTGTGCAACTCTTACTTACTCTACTAGATAGTTACCCACAGAAACCAGTGCAGGGCACCTAGGAAATGGAAGGGATTTTTTTTCTTCTATTAGATTGCTTTGGAATGTCTTTCTTTGTTCACCCTCATTTAATTTGAATTGATACTTAATTTTGTCCTTTGCAATCACAGGATTTTAACAACACTCCCAATCAGGACTGAAGAAGTACATCGTACATTCTGGAAAACACATCTCCCAACCACCAAAGTGCTCGCGTTCATGTGAAGCACAGAGATTTTCTGCACTTGAAGGTTTCCTGCCCAGCGGTGGGTGAGAGGGAGGAGTCAATCATTTTAGGTGACTTACGGTACCTGCGCTCTTAACAACTCAGTATCAGAAGCCAAGATTTCTGAGTCCTTTGAGTTCTGAAGCTTCTGATAGGAAACACATTAGTGATGAATTATCTGAAATTAAATTTTCATGACCTCTAAATTGTAGATAAAGCAGGGATGCAGAAGCAGTCTCCTGTGCGGATAAACATCATTAGTGTGTAAGTACGAAACTTCTTTGCTTCTGTTTCCCTCGGGCTTTCTCACAGCTCCATGGATCCCTTTCTGCCTTATATGAATGCCAAGATGCTTTACTTTCCCATGAGCCCCCTGTGCCAATAGCTGTAGTAATGCTAGCTCTGTGCTGAGGTGGAACTTTACCTGCTATGGTGCATGCTCTCTGCCAGCGCCTGGGTCCCTCAGGTGACAGCAATGACAGACCGGCCTCCACAGCAGAGCATGTCCTGAGCTTAGTCACATCAGTGTGATGAAGGCTGGCATCCAGTACTGACAGGTCTGGTTAAACCCAAATGCTCCTGAGACTCGCCCAAGAAGCCCCCGTCCCCATTGCCTTGGATGGTGTGGAATTTTGGCTCCTCCACATACTCTCTTTGGAATGGAAGTTTTCCTCTATTCCACCAAACTTCCTGGATTAAGTGGGAGTGTGCAAGAGGAATGGGTGGGAACAATGTTTATGGTCTGGGTTATGAAAGAGCTTGACCAGTCTGGGACTGGTGCATCAGCCTCCTGCTGCTACAAATACCAGTATAAAGGCTCCACTCTGAGTGACCTCACTCAGAGCGGCTGTTAGCTCTGCTTGTGTGGCCATACCCACCCTGGTAGACTGCCTGCCAAACGCCACAAAATTTGGGCTTTACATCAACCTCCTGCTTTCCCCTTAGGCCCTGGGAAGAAAGAAGGTGTAGATAGATGGGCATTGATTGAATTTTTTTTAATAAAGATATTTTATTGTTTTTTAAGTCTGCATGGTCTCCAAGACAAAATAGAGTCTACTTAAATAAATAACTAATGAAACAAAAATTTTATTAAAGTTTACAAATCATAATGTTTGCTTAGTTAAGTACATTAGTATTCTTCGACTTTCAACTATGGTTTGAAAATCCCAAGCACCCGTTTTCAAGTTGCAAATGGTCAATTTGAAGATCAGAGCTAAGGACATGATCTGCCGGTATCTGGCAGATATGTGTGTCTCTTCCCCTGTGATCTTGGGCATGTTATTGGATCTCTATGCCTCAGTTTCTTTATCTGGAGAATGGCCATAATTATAATAAAGTACATGTCTCATGGAGCTATTGAGAGAACAAACTGAATCATTCACATAGAATACTTACCACGAAGAGCTGGGAAGATGGTTCAGAGTTAAAGGCACTTGCTTGCAAAGCCTACCAGCTCAGGTTCAATCCCCAAGCCACTCACCTAAGTGGAATGTAAAAAGTGGCGCAGCATCAGGTGTTAGTTTGCAGTGGCAAGAGTTATTAGTGTACATGGCTGTATACACACACACACACACAGCATGATATCAGATGCAGAAGAGTGATAACAGCTTGAGATTCCTGAGGCTGGTCACACCCCTGCCCGGCTGAGCACCTCCTTCCTTTTGTATAGATACGAGCCATTGAGCAAGCAGCCTGTTCAAGGCTTTAGACCAATTAGGAAGCCTCACCACAAGAATCACTGCTCAGGCCCACATCTCCCTGTCCCAGTTATTGGTTCCTTCCCACACTGAGCTGTTGATCAAAGAGACCCACAAGGTCCCCAAAACATGACAGACTTCTGTCAAAGCTCTCGAATACCTGCCCCAGGCCTAAGGTGGTAAGACACTATTGCAGAAGAAATGACAGAGTGTCATCAAACAAAACCAAGAGATCCTGCCAGATCCAGAATGGTAACCAGCTCCCAGATGGTAGCATGTGTAGCACTGGAAGGTGTTGCATAAGCTGCCAGAGGAAAATTGTCAATGATATTTGGAGAAAGCAGAGACCACTGATATACAATATAGACAGTTGTCACAAGAATGCTGAACACACGGTTGTATGGAAGAGACCAGCAAGTCAAGAAATGCTCATCTGTGCAATAGTGGCCCTAAACCTAGAAGGGTAATCAACAGCTTAATTGGCTAAGAGACCCGCTTAGGAACCCTTAACTGGAACTGGGATCCATGGCATAATTCTATGGGGACCAAGAACATGGCTTCCAAGGGGAAATTCCCACTACCAGAGAGCTACAGAGAGGCTACACCCATTAGGAGCTAGCCAAAATAGCAATGTTGTCTCATTTAACCTATATTGATTTCACTCTCCAGTGGAGATTCTGTTTGTATTTTTCAGAAGGCATTGAGAGAGCTGGGGACAACCCAATTCTACCAACAAGATATTGAATGATGGCTGACGTCCTGTCAGGAGACAAACCACTCCTGGCCTTCACACAGGACCCAAATGAAACCTATGTGAAAGTGAGGAGACAAACAGACCAATAATCACAGCAAGTCTGATAACCCATGAAAGGTCAATGGAGAAAGACCCCAAGGATACCCAACAACCCAAGGCAAAGATCCAGAGATACTTAAGATCTCAACAATAAACTCACCCACTATCACTCAGGGAACTGAGCAGAAGAGGGGGCAAAAAGAATGTAAGAGCCATTGTGGGAGAGAATATCTAGAGACATTGCCCCCCTCAGCAACAATACACGAAGGGGGAAGAAAAAAAAAAGAAAAACTGGCTACCTCTGGTGCAGTTCATACCCCCTAACCTATGGGCAGATCCAGTATGTGCACCGAAGAAGGACCCCAGTGGGTAGGGTACAGAGAGAAGGGAAATGGGGACACCTTCACAGATTTGCTCATACAATGTAAATGATTATTCATAATAAAGATATTTTTTAAAAGAGGATAAATGAAGGTCTGAGTACATAAGGTCCTTCACTGAGGCATTTTGTGCAGCAAATGGATTTTAGTAAGGGTGTGATATTTGTTCAAAGTATTTCTGAGTAAAATGCCCAAAATAACCACTCTTATTAGGACCAAATGAAGTTGAACAAAAGTGTGTGTGTGTGTGTGTGTGTGTGTTTGTGTGTGTGTTTTATTCTACTAATATCGTAGTTTCTTTTGAGTCAGAGTCTCACTCCAGCCCAGGCTGATCCAGAACTCACTCTGTAGCCCAGGCTGGCCTCAAACTCAAGGAGATCCTCCTACCTCAGCCTCCCAAGGGCTGAGATTAAAGGTGTGTGCCACCATGCACAGAAGTACATTTTTTCTTGCAGCTCATTCTGACTGATGTCTCAAAAGAGATACTACCTGTTTTTATGTATGTAAAATCATGTAATTCTGTCACATGATTGCAGTTTTTAGAATGAGTATAGTCTCCATAACAAGAAGTATCTTCTCTCTATTGCTACAATGAACAGTGTCAGAATTCAAGAGGAATTTATAAAATTAATTTTTTTAGTGATTAGGAGAAACCTACTTAGTGGTTGAAACCTTAAAGGCATGAAATTTTATTACATCTTATGATATCATTAAATTGACCACTTATTAAACTTTTTACCAGAAGAAAATCCTCCTAGTATAGTTTTGATGTTTTTGTAAATGACTTTGAATTGTGTATGAGAGCCTTGCAAAATAGAAACCCAGCAAAATGACACTCAATGGTCTAGCTTCTTTGGGCAAGGAATAGAGCCAAAGATACCCAAGTTCAATTTTCAAGAACTGCTAAAATTATCTCCTTTACTGAAATTAATCCATTGATAGTTGTATAATACCAGATTGGCATCTCTGCTCCCTATGAAACCCTATCTCAGATCCTTGTGCTTTATTAGTATAAATCTATTGTGACATGGGCATGTTGCAAACAGTTTGACATATTCACAAGTCTGAGTGAAAACAGAAGTTAATTGCCTCATGTCCACTAGTGGGCATTTTTGACTGCCTTCTCACTTTTGATTCTTCCATTGTTACTAACCAAGTTAGGAGCTAATCATCTGTCACTTTTCACATTATTACTTACAAACTGAGACTTGACATTTTATGCTGATATATTCCTAACAAACTGTTTCAGTTATTTTTCTGTCTAACAAAGCAAATGTATCTTTCCAATTGAAGGACAACTTGAAAATGGGTACTCTCAGCCCACAGGCCCAGGACTTTTGCTTTCCCTCTGTCCCTGTTCAGAGTAAAGAAACTTGCTAGGGTGTTTCAGGATGTAACTATGTTGACACTGACTTAGTCTATCTTGACAAAGGCCAGTGAGAATTGTGGGGCTTGTAGAATGGGATATTCATGAGTGAATGGGGAAGCATACCTTTATATAGAAGCGTGGTATTTGGGGGTGTTGCATTCCTTGCTTACATTTTATATAAATAGCATCAGATTAAAATGAACTCTATGACAACTGACTGGACAAAAATCAATTATATATGTGAATGGATGGGATTATATGTCTCTCCATACTTTAATAGATTACAAACAACCTTGTCACTTATCATCACATATTTCACTTTATAATTCAGCATGTCCACATGCCTATCTCTTTTCTTGGACAGCATTTTGAAACTCAAGAGGACAGAGTATGGTGTTCTTTGATCTTACTTTGTGTCTATGGTTTAGCAGCATCTGGAGTTTCCTGTACTTCGTGGAGCTGTGGTGTGCACCATACCTTCTCCTCGAGGGTGGTGGGAGCCACAAGCTTTAGAGCAGTCTGCGTGTCATGTCTAGTTCATGCTGATAGCCTCTGTCCTTCATCAGACACCCCTCCTTCAACTGTTCTCCTCTCATGGATCAGGACACGGTGAACCATCAGACCAAATGTCTTCAAACACACGTGCCACACTTAGTGGATCAACTCCAAGATTTAAGGACGGCTCTTACAGATCTGTGAACTGCAAAAGAATAATTCAGAAGTACAAGATAAAAGAAGAGAATGATTTTTTTCTGAGGACCAAATGAAGGAGTGAGTGAGACAATCCGGCTGGTGAGGAGCAACAGCAGACAAATTCTAAAACTGGAGAGGGGGTCGACAGAAATGGACACACACACACACACACACACACACACACACACACACACACACACACACACACACACACACACACCAGCATTCTTGGCTAGTCCTGACCCTGTGAACATGTTCTTTGACTTGGCCTCTTCATATTCTTTTATTTCTTCAACAACCTTTAAAAACAGAGATATATGACTTGTACGTTCTTTACAAGAATATTTAAAACCATTACTTATTTGAAAACAAAGTCCCTGCAAATCATTAAAGCTTCTTAGAGATAGCAATCACAAGTTTTATCTCTAAAGTGTTCCCTTTTATTATAAGTGTTAGGCGTAGGGGAAAAGAATGTTGACAAAGAGTCTGATTATTTTTATGCCAAATAACCAACAGGGAGCTGCCAGATGAATTCCTTTTTTTCTTCTTTTAAGCTCTCTCCCACCCAGTCCCATCTATTTTCTGTGATTTTTTTTATTTAAACTTTTTTTTTTTTAAATGAAGGAAGTGAGGGTTGGAAGAGCCCAGGTCAAAAAGGAAAATGGTTTCTTTTATGATATAGCTTTATGAGTAATAGATCTCTTTAAAACCAGCTTATTTAAGGATAAAAGAGTCTATGGACATCTATGAAATGTAAATCTTGCATAAATGAATAAACAATGACATGTGGTTGCCCTGGCTAGGAAGATCCTTCATATGTAATGGAAAAATAAATCCTATTGTCTGGAAATAGGTCCTTATGTGATTTTAAAGATTTATTACTAAGTCCTTTTTCATAGAAAAAAATGTTACAATCCATCTTAAAAATTGATTTGATCAATTTTATAATTGGTTAATTTTTGTTGTATTAAGCACAAATATTGTGTTAGAACAAAAAAAAAGGAGCATGTGACCAAACACATAAACCATAGTAAATTTTGTACTGCAAACAATAATGAAACCATCAGCACTTATTTAAATTTCTTAGATAATTGCCAAATAATCCCCATTTTAAGTGTTTTCAGGCTCTGATTCTTGTCAAATAAATCTGATACTTTCCATCAATAAATTTCAAGAGTAGCACTTTCTAAGCCTACTCTTCAGATATTTGGCTAAGAAACAAGCCATTATATGGGTTCTTTAGAAATGATAGGAAATCTCCACTGAAATTCAGAGAACCACAATTTGTAATTGATTATGATTTGTTTAAATAATAAGTCCAAAGAATTTTATATGGAACACTTCCTGTGAGTTCTAAGCAATTACTTGTACGTCTGGGGAACCAGCCTGTTTTCCATTTGACCCTCTCTTGCTATGTCAACATCTCTGTTATTGATCACTTAATTCATGTTAGGAATTCTGGCAAGGGGGCACCTAAAATATCCTCAAACCTCACACCCTTACACACACACACTCCAAAACTCATAGGTTCAAATGTTTACAAATACAGCATCCTTTGATTTTCAGTCCAGAATTTGGTAAGTCTAGATACGAAATGCTCTAAAGCATTTTAAAGGATGATGGCTGTAATGATTAAGGAATATTTTATGCACAGTGATATTGAAATCAGAAATACATACATCTACCATCATTTTGCAAGCATTAAGGTTTTTCTTCTTTTTTTATTTTTCTTTTCTTTGTCTTTATTACCCATAATTATATACATTGTATGAGCAAATCTTGTAATTGGTAGCCCCATTACACTCCTCCCTGTCCCCAACCCACTGGGGACCCTCCTCATGGGTGTACTGGATCAGACCTTGGGGTTGGGGGTTATAAATAGCACATCAGATAGCCAGGTCCCCCCACTTTGTGTGTTGTTGCTGAGGGGGGGCCATGTCTCTGGCTATTCTCTGCCACCATGGCTCTTACAATCCTTCTGCCCCCTCTTCTGCTCAGTTCCCTGAGACATGGTGGGTGAAGTTTAAGTCTGTTTTATTATTGAGATCTTAAGTGACTCTGGACTTCTGCTTTGTGTCTGTCTCTTTGACTTGTCCTGGCTTATCTGACTTGCGGTGGTGATATGCCTCATGTTTATCATAACACTTTCTGAAAAGCTACATTTGAGGCCTACACAATAGGCCTGGGTTGGTTCATCTCTTGCCAGGATGTCAGCCATCATCCTGAGGTTTGTTGGTGGAGTTGGATTGACCACGATTCTATTACTGCCTTCTGAAAAATACAAACAGAATCTCCATCAGAGTGATATCAGTATAGGTTAAATGAGACACACATTGCGAATTTGGCAAGGTTCTGTTGGGTGTAGCCTCTCTGAAGTTCTCGGGTAGTGGCGAGTTCCCCTTGGAGCCCAAGTTTTTGGTCTCCATAGGGTTTTCCCCTATCACTGCCCGTCGCCCACAGAGGGCAGTGATCATATAAATACACACACACAACGCTTGTGGGTTGATGAACATGTGTCCCGGGTTTCGGCACCACTTGCCCCTGCCCATCACCCGCGGGGGCAATGATAAAAACACACATACACACACACACAACACAAACACACATACACGTATGGGGGGAAGAATGCGCATTCTCTCTTTATTGCTCTCTTTCAGATCTCATTGTTCATACCCCATACCTCATACCTCATTGCTCATATATCTCTTCATCTCTCTTTCTCTTGCAGATATGCTACAGAATATATATAGAGAGAGCTCCTTACCAATCAGGGAGCTATTTATTGGTCTATGACAAGAACCTGTGGGCATGATGTGCAAATAGCCTAATCAGGATTACCTCCTGAAACTCATTAAGCCAAGCCCCTCTTGGCAGGCTGTCAGGTGCCGTCTAAGACTAAGCCAGGGTGTGCCTCCAAAGGCCCCCAAAGGCTTTCACCCCTGACATTCCCCTGGATCCCAATTCCAGTTAAGGGTTCATTGTCACTGAGTTGATTTCTTGGCCAATTTGAAAGCCGTTGATTCCCACCTAGGTTTTGATGCCACTATTGCACAGATGATCATTTCTTGACTCATTGATCTCTCCCATAAAGCAGTGTGTTCAACATTTTCATGATATCAGTCTGAATTTTATATCAGTGGTCTCTTTTTTCTCCAAATATCATTGATCAATTATCCCTGGCAGCTCATGTAGCACCTTCCAGCACTGCACATTCTATCATCTGGGAGCTGGTTACCATTCTGGATCTCAAAGGGTCTCTCAGTATTGTGCAATGACTTTCTGTGGTCTCTTTAGCAATAGGATATTACCTTTGTCCTGGGGCAGTGTTGTAGTCAGCTTTCTAGTTGCTTCGAAGAAAGAACCCAAGCAAAATCAGCTTGTGGAGGAATGGGTTTATTTGGCTTACGGACTTGAGGGGAGAGACTCCATCCTGGCAGGGAAAACGATGGTATGAGCAGAGGGGTGGACATCACCTCCACCACAGCACTGCAAACAATGGCAGGAAGGTGTGCCAAACACTGGCAAGGAAAAGCTGGCTTATAACTGCCATAAGACTGTGCCTGACAACACAGCTCCAGTGAGGTTGTAAAACCCAAACTGCTATCAGCTAAGGATCGATCATTCAGAACACATTCATTTGTTTGTGGGGGACACATGGATCAAACCATGACAGGTGGGTATTCAAGAGCTTTGATAGAAGCCTGTCTTGTTTTGGAGACCTCATGGGACTCTTTGATAAACAGCTCAGCATGGGATGGAACCAATGACTGGCATGCAACTCCCATTGCAGGTCTGATCAGTTTTAATGGGGTTAGGGTTTCTCCCATTTTATTCATGGCCCCTCTTACTAGGCAATGCCCACATCTTCCTCAGGAGCTTACTGTGTATAAATAAGGATTTTATGGTTTTGATTCATTATCCATTTAGCTTATTGTATAAGTTATTCCACACTCACTCCCCCCCATTCCTTCCATCCCCTTTTACAGTCTCTTACGGTCTCACATTCCACCTGTCAGGTTTAAGCTTAACCTGGTTAAGATCCACATATGAGGAGAATATGTAGCATTTGACTCTTTGTTCTTATGTGAGTTCGCTAAGTATGATCTGCTCCAAATTTCCTCCAAAATATAGTCCACTTTTCTTTACATTTCATTATGTTATTCTTACTTTCAGCTGCGTAGAATTCCATTGTGTAGATGTGCCACTTTTCATACATTGATGGGCATTTGGGTTGATTCCAATTCTTAGCTATTATGAATTGAGCTGCAATAAACATGGTTGAGCAAATGCTTCTATGCTGGGGTCTGAAATCATGGGGGGTAGATGCCTAGTAGAGGGATAGCTGGGTCGATTGGTAGCTCTATATCCATTCTATTCAGGAGTCTCCACACTACTTTCCATAGTGTTGCACAATTTTGCAATCCCACCAGCAGGGGATGAGGGTTCCTTCTTCCCCGCATCCTGCCAGCATGTATTGTTGGATTTTTTAATGATTGTCATTCTGATTGGAGTAAGGTGGAATCTCACTGTAGTTTTGATTCACATTTCCCTGATGATTAAGGATGAGGAACACTTTCTTAAGTGAGAATTTTCCATTTGTATTTCCTCTTCTGTGAATTCTCTGTTGAGATCAATGATTTTTTTATTATTTATTCATTTTTTGAGTTCTTTGTAAGGTCTAAATATTACACCTCTGTCTGTGTTATAACTGGCAAAAATTATCTCCTGGTTTGATGGTGGTCTATTTGCCCTGAGTATGGTATGTTTGTATGTACAGAAGCTTTTAAGCTTGATGAGATCCCATTGGTTAAGTGATTGTTGCACTTCCTGGGATACTGTAGGTTTGTTCAGGAAGTTTTTCCCTACTCCTATCTTGCTGATAGTTCCTTCTATTTTTCCTTCCAGGATTTTCAGGGTTTCAGGTCTTATGTTGAGGTCCTTGACCCATTTGAGTTTTATTTTTGTGCATGATGAGAGGAGTGGGTCTATTTTCATTTTTTTTACAAGTATTTATCCAATTTGTCCAACACCGTTTGTTGAAGATGCTACACCAGTGAACATTATTGGCACCTTTGTCAAAGATCAAGTAACTATAGTTACTCATACTAAGGGCAGGGTCTTCAATTCTGTTCCATTGGTCTGTCTGTCTGTTTTTACACCAGTACCATGCTGTTTTTGTTACTATGACTTTGTAGTATGTCTTTAGATCAGGAATGGTGATACATCCTGAGGAAGTATTTTTACTAAGGATAGATTTGGCTATCAGGGCCTTTTGCCATTCCAAATAAATTTTGAGATTATTTTTTCTATATCCATAAAGAATGAAGCTGGGATATTTATATGCTTTTGGAAGGCTATTTATTGCTTTTGGAAGGATTGCCATTTTTACTATATTAATTCTTCCTATTTAGGAACATGGAATATCTTTCCATCTTTTCACATCCTCCTCTATTGCCTTGAGCGTTTTAATGTTTTCATTGTGTAAGTCTTTCATTTCACTTCCTTGATTAGTGATATTGCAAGGTATTTTTTGAGGCTATTGAAAACAGAGCCATCTCTCTGATTTCTTTTTCTGTATGCATATCATCTGCATAAAGGAAGGCTACTTATTTTTGTATGTTAATTTTGTATCCTTCCACTTTGATGAAAGAGTTTACCACCTTTAGGAGTTTACTGATACTATTCTTCTGGTCTGTTGTGTATAGAATCATGTCATCTGCAGAAAGGGACAGCTTTACTTCTTCCTTTCCAATTTGTATCCCTTTTATGCCTTTCTCCTGTCTTATTGCTTGGGCTAGAACTTCAAGCACTATGTTGAAGAGCATTGTTCTTCTTTCCTTCCTTCATTCCTTCCTTCTTTGCCTCCCTCCCTTCCTTCTTTTGCAATTCAATTTTTTGACCTATAAAATTCAGCTGCAGCAGTAGTAACAGTATCAAAACCTACCACTTTCTGTGGACATACTACATTCCTGATCTCCCTGCATATATACCATGTAATTTTTACAATATGATTGTGATTTGGAGGTGATTAATCGGGTTTTATAGATGGAGTTACAGGTCCAAAAAATAGCAGAACTGAGTTTGAACAGAGCCTTGTTTCATTTAAAGCTTGTGTCGCGGTTTCAGTGCTGTGGTTCTAAAACAGCACAGGCAGTTCTGTCCTATTTACTAGAATATTTGTGTTATAGCCAAGTTTGCCATAAAGTTCATTTTTCTGAAGAAAACCCCACTTTGCCAAGGGTTTATGTTATACCGTATGGGTCTGCTTACCAGCATTCAAGGTTTATGAGGGCTGGAACTACATCTTTTTTTTTTTTCATTGCAGAAATGATACCTGGCTGATATAGGGTGTTCAATAAATATTTGCTGAATAAATTAACTGTGGAAAAAATTACCTGGAAATATAACAGAAGCATAGTGAGTTCAGGAACTAGTTTGTATGCATTTTAGGTTGGAGAATAAGATTGTAATAAAATTGATATCACTTAAATATGAAAATGTTTAAAATAACTATATATATTTCTATGTAATATTTCAAATTAGTGTTAGGTCTGAATATCAAATATATTAGAAATTTGAACATGACAAATGCTTGTTTATATTTTTTCACTGTAAAGATAGTTAAGTCTTAATATTAGATTATTGCAAGTTTTTTCCAATACTTATAACCTCAAATTGAGAATAAATTTTCTTACCTTTTGCAACGATTGAAACTTGCAGAATTCTTTTCATTTTATTTTACTCTATATTTTCAAGCCTCTCTTAGCCTGTGTTACTAATCAATGATTCTGAATTCTTTCTTTAAAAATGTGTTGATTTCATTTTTTTCTGGGAGTATTTTAATTTCAGGGACACTGAATGTAAAGAGCATTGCATCTTTAAGGCTTAATATGTGGAGACTCAAGAAATTCCTGAAAAGAAAAGGAAAAATGGAAGAAAAAGAGATAGAAAAGATCAAGGATGGAGACATAGCAAAAGGGAAAGGCAATAAAAGAGAGAGAAAATTTTTGGACTTGGAGAAAGTCAGACTGACAATGCTGATTCCTTCATTAGAAATGAAGATTTATAGCAAACATCTGCCAGGATCTTTATATATCTAACAACTGCTCAGTATCCAAGAGGAGATATCTATAGTTTTTACTTTTAACTAAAGCTTATGCCCTAACTGCTACTTCAAATGGGATTTTCTGAGCACAGGGAAGTGCTAATCACTCTCTGGCATTTAACTACAACCTGTGCATTGCAGGGTTAAAGGAATCGCCCAGGTGAAAAACTTGCACAACTATGCAGTCATTAATGAGTGTTCCATCTTCCAGAATCCCTCGGATCAGGACATGCAGTGAACTTCTAACACCTTGAAGTTTTGTCCATTCATCTTGATTCAATACCATACAATCATATGACATTCATGTGGTTGGGTGATAATTTGCTCCAGAGTGTTGTAAATAATCTTATTTCCTGAATATGAATCCCTGAATTTCTTTTATTTTCATAACAGGAAATGCAAGCAGAATAATCAGTTCTCATGACCACACCAGATAGATGATCTTTCTGTTTTTCCAAGTCAATCAGGAAACAACCATTTATTGATGACCCAAGGGATGAGCTCTTGAGTGAGCATAGTCTACAGGATTACAGTGTTCAGCCAAATACTTATTCTTTCATGTCTCTTAGAAGGAGAGAAACTTAAGATGTGTTTTCAAACAGCTGATTAAAATATTTTATATTAATTCACTTTTAAATGAAAGATAAAATAATTGAATGGGGAATTCATGAAGAGCCCTTTGCAAGTTTTGTTTCCACAAATAGTTAGCATTCTTATTCTTAATGTCATGGTGAAGACAAACAAATAAGATTATTATGTGTGTGTGTGTTTGTGTGGTATGTGTGTATGCATGGGGACACATGAGCTACAATGCATGTGGGGTCAGAGAACAACCTCAGGATGTTGGTTCTTGCCTTCCATCTTGTTTGAGACAAGGTCTTTCGTCTTGCTTTTGCCTCCACCTTGCTGACTAGCTTACATAGTGCTGGAAAGTGTTAGACAGGTTGCTGGAGGGAAAAAGTCATCAGTAGTCTTAACCAGCAGTAAGTCCTGTGAGCTAAATAATCAGCCAGGCAGGCAAGACTGTTATGGAGGTAACCAACTGCCTTCTGATTGGATTTGAGGCCCTCTCCACAAGAGAAAATTATACCGGGTGCTGTAAAACCTAATCAAAAACCTATGGCTGGGGAGGTCATATGCCCTGGGGTGAAGCTACTATGGTTATTGGCTCAATGGGTATGTTGTGCCCTTCAAATTGCCCTATTAATGCTTACATTTATGCCCATAAATTAATGATGCTTTCACTTTTGGTCAGAGAAAATTCTTTTTTCAGTTTGCAGTGAGTACTGAGGAGACCCAACCATCAAAGTTCTGAGACCATATGATCATTGAATGCTCAGTACAAAAGAAGTCATCTCCATTACTCCCTGCAAGGCTCAGGGAACATTGCAACAGAGGTGGCAGAACTAATGTAAGAGTTGAGGGATGGGGAAGAGTGTTTTGGAACATTATGTTATGGACACAAAGTGGACAGAGCATTTGATCTCAGAGTGCCTTTTGTTACCTGCACAATATCAGCCTCATCAACATTGTTAGTGATGATGGAAGTGAACAAAAGCAAATGTAAAGATATCACAATAGAAGACAGAGTAGTTGTAAATTAGAGATGGTTCAGTGGACAGGGGGCTTGGGGGACAAAAGAAGATAATTGGAATGGATTGTGATAAAAGTATATTGTGCACATGTATGAAAATTGTCAATAAAAAAGTTAAAAAATAGTTTCTGTCATCAATGGCAGTTGGGAATCAGTGAGTGAAGACCAGCAGGTTTCTATGCTCAGGTCACTTAGTATGCTAGCGTGCACTGTGACCCAGAAAGATGTAGACATGATTTCAAGCGTTTTCTTCACATTTCTTTCTCCAGTTCTTGTCTCTTCCACATGTGGTGCTGGGATGGAACACAGGACCTTGCATGCATCAACATACAGTCTAGCTGTGATCTGTGTTTCCAGCACCTCTTCTGCGTTTGAAGCTACAGAAAAAGCCAGCCAGCCAGCCCAAAAGGCATAAAGAGAAAGCACTGGTTATAGGTCCATGAAGCCCAGACATTTGTTGGATGCAGAGGCCTCCAATGACATCATCAGTACTTGTCTGTCTCCTTCAGCTTTCCTCTAGGCTGGCTTCATTTTCAATCTTTCTCCATGGTGTAATCCGTGGCAACACTAGGCTGGCATCATCCTTATGCTTCTAAATTTTACTTTGGAAAAGACTTTCCTAGAGAACTGAACTTATCTTAAGTGAATCGTTGTTGAGTTCAGAGAATTGGAAACCTTGAATAAGCAAGGCAAATGTTCAAAGTGTAAGATATAAGTTCTGTATACCCTGTTTTTATGTGAAACCTTCTTAATGCCTATCTAATGTAGTGTGCATGCTGGGTAAGAGAATGAAATATTTGAGAACTTCATTACTTCCCAATTCTAACAATTCCATCACCCCAAATTAGTGTTTTCTTATTGTTTCCATAGTCTTTAGGGGCCATTTTGAATTCATAAAATAAGTTGTCAACCCATGGGTTGAACTTATGACTTTCAAAACTATCCTATTTAAACTGAAATCTTAAAAAAAAAAGTCTTAGGTCATTGCCTTCTGTAACCTCTGAGCATGAACATTTCATTTAATTTATTTGTTCAGAAACTATAGAAAGTATATCTACTTAAATTCTTTATTTATTTTAGCTTGTGAATTTATGACTAGATTCCAGATAGATTTGATTGTGAGTCACAGGATTCTTCATTAGTGTCCCAGATTGCTTTGAAATTATCTGCATCACCATGCTGCTAAGAACTGCTGAGCAGCCAATATGAAAGAGGCTTCGTGTTAATTGGTCAACTAGTCATTTTCACTTTCAAGCGCATAATGGTAATGAATTTATTTTTGTATATGAGATATTTTGGGAGATTTTGATTTTTCTGACCTAAGGAAATTATTTGGACAAGTTTGAAACTCAATTCCCTGGAGCAGGCTCATGTCTCTTATATATTTGGTGTGTCCTTATGGCCAACTATGAAGAGAAAGTTAATGAAAGTAAAATCATTAGGGATTTTTATTCCTGGAGTCTCAACACTGTGACACTTCTTAGTATTCACTGGTAACACCGTGAGAGATTTCAAGATACTTCATGAGTTTCTGAAATATTAAAAAGATCATACTATGCCTAACTATATTATTTCTTTCATTGCTTGAAAACTACTTATCTACATGAAGCGTGTAAGTGTACCTTCTTTGAAATATTTGATCAAATAGAATACTTTGCCAGATAATAGAGTGAGTAAAATACATTTCCTTGTCTCAAACTTTTGAATAAAAACATCTAAGACTTCTATATTTAAAAAAAATCTTTTAGATAACACCTAGCATTAATTGCCAAGAATTCTAATCAGATTATGTTATTTAATCCTCACAATGACTACATGAATTAGGGTAGCATTTTGTTAGTCTCACTTTTACACAGGGGAAAACGAAAGTACCTAGTTCTACTGAGCTTGTAATTAACCAAACTGGCTAGGTGATCTAATCTCAGAGCCAGTGATATTAAACACTATAATGACTGAGTGTTTTACTTTCTATCAGATCAATTGATAATAATACCCAGGGCACAACAAACATGAGAACTTTCAGATTTACCTCCCTGGTAAGGAGCTCTATGTAGGTGTGAGCACACATACACATGCACATACAGCACAGCCTGATGGTTCAGCACATTTTGGTTATTGCATGGTTGTTATTTCCTTGACTTGGGTTAAAAGGACTTTAACAAAACTCCCATAAATAAGAGACCAAATGTATAAAATCTCATATTTGTACTGTTCCACTAATAAGCTTAATAACAATAATTGGCAAACATCTGCAATCATAAAATAAAAACGTCATTACCATTTCAATGCAGTCACCACAAATCCTCAGGTTAGCGGCTACAACAGCTGTGTCCTGGTGCCTCACAACACAAAACAGCAATTCATTCCAAATTACCACTCTCTGTTAGTGACTCCTGCTCTCTGGCTGTCTTCCCAAACTCTCCTGCTGCTCGGGTCTATTGTTTTTCCTCTCTAGAAGCCCTTCATTTCCTGGGAAAGCTTGAAGGATTGTCTTCTGAAAAACTAGACTAATCCTCTAGTTTCTGATTTCTTATTTGTCCTCCAACCTTCTGGACACATTCAGTTTTCCTTTTCCTTCATCCATTGGCATTTGATAATTCTAAAGTGTGTTCAGAGTAACTTCATCTAAAGAATGAAACTGAAGGAGTTAATAAAACTGTGCACCTTTCTGACTTTGTAAAATGAGCCAGTCTCCTGTTCCAAATAATGAGCTTCCTCTCTAGGAGCTGTGGAGTTGAGAAAACTTCTCCATCTTTCCTGCATGGGCCTCTACATCATCAAATCCCGTATCAAATTACAGAGAGCTTCCCTCTGAGAGTTTATGGCCTTGGAACCAGACTGAGGGAAAATGAAGGATGGTCTTTGAGTCCCATGTCATGCGTATACCAGCTCATAGAAACTTTATACTGCTTAAGAGATAGACTTCATAGGCAGTTTATTTTTATGTGGCAAAATGCTTATCTTTTCTCTTTCATCTGCTGCTTAAACTTTTTTGCAATCCTGAATACAACTGAAGACAGGGAATGAGAGTATATTTGATCTTAGCTCTACTGATATATAAGATTTCAGGAAAACATTGTCTTTTGCATTAACTCTTCGAGTGCAGAAATGTAAGCAAGAAATATGTTTCTTCTGAGGCTATAGATGCCAGGTCTGTTATCTCTCAAAGTACAGGCCATTGAAATGTTTGTGATCTTTATAACTTCTAATCAGGTGTTAAGAAAAAAATTAGAAGTGTGCTTTTTTGTAACATCTTCTGTTATGTTGTCATAACCTATTACTGTGCATGCAGGGTCTTACACTATTGGCCCAGGGACGATGAACATCTATTATTAAATGTTTCTTCAAATCTTTATGAAATAGTTTCTGATTGGAACTGAGAGCTCACTTTGGTAAACATGTTCCCCTTGAAATACAACTGATTAAACCAGAGGCTAATCCAAATAGCACGTACGATGGACACCCTGACTCTCTGAGGATGTCTCTTTTTGGACCAATGGGAGAGGACTGCTCTTCCTGCTAACCTAGCAAGGAACTTCCCTGAGGTGAAATGTGGCAGTCACTTAGGATATTACATCTCCTCTCCAACGCTGTCTGTTGCACAGAGTTTTGTTATTACATTAAAAGCAAATGATAAGAAGGCAGAAAAATCTGTCTGTCAAATTCTGTTATGCATTAAAGAGATAGCTATTGGGGAGGATGTGGTAATAATTATGTTATCAGGCTTATTATCATAGAATGAGCTTACTCATCTTCTCAAGGGCTGCTTTTTATTATTTGACAAAAAAGTTTCCAGCAAGAAGTATCAGCATTGTGTAACAGGAGAAATGTAAAAAGACAAAAGCAAAGGGTAAGCCAGTGAGTTTTGGGGCCTCTGTTTTCATCAGTGCTTCTATGTAATCTCTTTACAATGGACAAATGTTGCTTGACATGGATTCAAGATCAAGGGACTCCTGCTCATGGAGTTCACCCGCAGAGCCCCGCAATTAGTTTCTGAAAATAGGCTTAGGAAGGATGTCAGCATTCTTCATCGGCGTCATCACAGCATGCTTGGCTGATCAACTTGTGGCATCTGTGTCTCTAATTTTTGGAGAGCCTAATGAATAAATTGTGACATTTGGGGGACATCTCTAATGTTCCTATTAGTCCTGAGAGGACAGATTTCCATGATGAAAGTGAACTCTCAGGCCCAAGATTCCAGGCAAAAAATGGGAAGCATTTGTATGGGACCATGTGTCACCATCTCCACATATTACCTTGTCACATGTCACTGCCAAGTTACTATTCCTAATGGACCATTCTTTGCAACCTTCCTCCACTTCGCTTTCCAGTGATGGGGTTATAAGCATGTGCCACAAGTTTTGACACTTCACATGTTATCATAATTTATGACATTAAAATTGGTGATAAAGACTTAAAATATTTTTATGCATATGTACATTTGAATGTGTTTTGGGGGTGTGTGCATGTGTTACATATGGAATGCATGTGTGTGTGTGTGTGTGTGTGTGTGTGTGTGTATGTGTGTGTGTGTGTGTAGGCCACAGGATAACCTCACGGGTGCTATCTACCTTTATTGAGACAGGCTCTCTTCTTAGCCTGGGTATCTCCAGCTAGGTAATTGGCTAGCCAATGAACTGCAGGGATCCACCTGCTCCACTTCCCCTGGGCTAGGATTACATCATGCCCAGTGGGTGTATGTGGGCACTGGGGATTTCACTGAGGTCCTCATGCTTGTGAGGCAAGTACTTTACTGACTCCCCTATCTCCTTAGCTCCATATGACTTCTTGGATAAGAAAATTTATTTAAAGTGATCTCATTTTCCAAATGCCAGATATGGAGTGTGACCATGAAGATGCTTTTTGATTGTAAGTGATGATATACTCTAATCTGAAGTTCTTTCACAACTTTTCTGCCACTTAAGGATAGGCTACATTAATATTCATTTTGAACAGAAAAAATGTATAGATATTAATCTGTTGCGAAAGACAATTTGGAAATTAGGGATGAAGGCAGAAGTGGAATAGGGGGGTCATAAAAAAGGGATAATGAAAACAAGCCTGATTAAAATTCAGGATATTGAAAAAGTTCACAAAATTAGACTGATCATTCAGGCCCTGGGGGAGGGAAATTGCCATTCCATTCTGGATGGAATTCTTATTTTTGAGAACTGAAAATTTGCTAGAGTAGTAGATTCATCCAAAATTAGCTTTTAAAACACTTGCAGAAAGCAGCATCTCTAAATCATGGTCTAATGGCATTTGGTGCCGATATTCAGTGACAAAACAGCTCACACAGGTTAAAGTCCAATTAGGAAGATGTCTTCTCTTTCTTCAGAATTTCATTACCATGTCTTGCAAAGTTAATATCATCCTGTGCTGATACGAGCCAAAAATAATATATTTTTGTGTCTGGCAAGGACACCCAGCTTCTGTACTTGAGAACTGAGGAAGGCTGTCCTCAAAAATATGTGAGAATTTTTTTTAAAGAGCAAAACATTGGTGATTGATTGATCACTAGCCTCATAATATAATCTCATTAGACCTAAGGAAACCTTAAAAATGTCTGTGGTATATAAAATCCTGCATGGTAATGATTAAATGTCATGAGTTTAACAAGAAAGAAATGAAAAGAAGAAAACAGTAGCGACAAAATGGAATACAGAAACATACCAAACCAGAAAACACAATCTGCATGGAGCTAGGTGACACACACTGAGTATTTCAGAGCAACTCAGTTTCTTTCCTATATTTTGATGTGTGTGTGTGTGTGTGTGTGTGTGTGTGTGTGTGTGTGTGTGTGTGTGTATGTGTGCAGAGTATGTGTGTAGTGTGTGGTATATGTGTAGTATGTGTAGTGTGCTGTAAACACAAGTGTGTGCACATGTGTGGAGGCCAGAGAAGAAACTCTAGTACCCTCCTCAATCACCTATCCATGTTTCCTTGGGTCACTTTCTCACTGGATGCAGAGCTGCTATTTTTCAGCCAGATTGGCTGACCAGTGAGTCCCAGTGATTCTCTGGTCTCTGCTCTCCACAGGACAATTATAAGTATGTGTGACCTTGTCCAGATTTTCAAATGGGTGATGAGGCTGAGGATCAAACTCAGACCCTCTCAGGCTCTCCTGCTTTTGCATTACCCACTCAGTCATCTCTGGAGGCCCCGATTTTATTCCAGTCAAGGTCTCACTATATAAATATAACTTCCTGTTGTTGACCAAGCTGGCCTTGAACTTGCAGGACTCCTCCCCCTCCCAAATGCTGGGATTACAGGCATGTGCCACCACACCAGGCTGTTTCCTGATTTTGAATGGGGAGAGAAGGTTGGGATAAAGAGAAACAGGAAGACATTAAGTGATATTCAAAAGAAGACTGTGGGGAGGCTAGAATAGCATTGACCTTGCTCCACTCTTCCAGATCCCTTGGTGAATCATGGTGCCAACTTCCAGATGCAAGTTTCCAATACCACCAGTCTAGCTTACTGGTGTGTTGAAAGTAAAACCTGACTTCTCTAATGGGAACTGAATCTGTGATGGTGGAACTGGGGATTAGAATTTAGATAATACACAGCAAATTCCAATGCACCTCAGAACTTAAGGAGTACCTGAATTCTCATCTATAAAGTTAAAGAATTAAAATTATAGACCACCAGAGGATAAGGTATAATGGGAGAGTGTATTTAAAAGAAAATGGGAAGTTACAGAGATCTCCAGCCACCAGTGTAGAGAGAACATGTGGGAAGGGTTTTATCAAAATCTCTGTTGTTCAGATAAACAAGCAGAAGAAGAACAGATAAGAGGGCTCCCATCATGAGAAAAAAGGTTCATGTGGGAAAAATCTTGAGCCCCTCCCCCCCCCCCAGCCTAATGGCCTTACCTTCCTAAGGCCTGGAAATTTAGAAGTCCTTCTCTAGGGAGCCATGTGGAGGGAACAGAGAGACTGAATTTTGTTTCAGACTTTTTAAGACCTTGGACAGTTGAGAGAGAGAGAGAGAGAGAGAGAGAGAGAGAGAGAGAGAGAGAGAGAGAGAGAGAGAGAGAGAGAGAGAGAGAGAGAGAGAGAGAGAGCTGTTTGGTCCATACCTGACCAATCAGTTTTAGCATCTAGGTTTGAGCTCTAGCTAGAAACACCTCCCTCTCAGGGGGATGGGGTGGTCAGGCCTGGAATCTGTGAACTTGCCTGAAACTGTCACAAACCCACCTTCTCCTCCTCCCCCTTCCTTTCTTTTCAGTGCCAGGGATCCAACCCAGGGCCTCACACATGCAAGAAAAGCACTTTACACCCCCACCTCCAGCCTCTGTATTTTTCCTAGAGCTGAAATGTAAAACAAATGAATTGTGATTTTAAAAATCATCTTTAACACTTTGCTGGACAGAATCAGTGAGAACAGTTTTCACACCTCCTAACAATTAGACCAAAGTGGTCTGCTAGGCTTTCATTTGGCAGAAGCTGCTGGAAAATTATTTGGGTTATTTTGGCATTTATAGAGTTCAAGGTAAATCCCAAACAGAGTTTTAAACCACAGGAATTTTCAACCCTACATGGCCCCTGATCTTTTAAATGACTCCAAGGGGTTGTGGGCCTTCTTGAAATCCAAACAACTTGGGTAGTTTGAAAAATCTTCACTCTCTTCTTGCCTTGAAGAGAATCCAAAAGTGTCAGTTGGTTTCTCTGGTTCTTATTGGGATCAAGTGAGCAGAGGGAAGGTACTTCATCAAGAGTGATAAGATTACCTCCCCAATAAGAAAGACTTTGCTGTGTTTCCTATGTGGATCCCGTAGGTCTGGATAGCAGGAGGGATTGTGAGGAGGAAATCTTGCTTTTCCTCTTGACCTGAGCTCATCTGTGAAAAGTTTGGGCAATAAGATGTTGCAACATTGATGCTGTATAATGGCCCTGGCAACTTTCATATCATACTGAGCTGATATGAGCCCCCAAATAACACATTTTATGAGAAGCCTCCTCCCCCAAAAAACCCAGAGAGAAATCACATTTAGCACCCATAGGAGTGTGCACTATCTTGGATTTTATCCCCATCTGGCTTGGGGAGAAGTATGGGTCTGGCAGAAAGGTCATGAAGCTAAGGACTGCCTTCACTAAGGCCAGTTAAACAATGGAACTATTGGTGACAATCTAATGATGATGGTTATTTTTTGCCACTAAATTTCAAAGTGGTTTGTCACATTTCTTTCTTCAAATTTGTTTTGATGCTTTCTTCAAATTTGCTTTGAGCTCATGGCACGTATTTATTGTAAGATGTGTGGTTTGGAGATAATATGGGTTTTTGAAATACATACCATATACACATTTCATTTCCTTAATGTAATTGTTTTAAATGGGTGAAAGTCAAAATTGGGGTTATGGCAGTAAAAGTCGGAAATATTTTTAGTCACTGGGGAAAAAAAGCGAAGTAAAAAAGTTGAGAATGAATGGTGCCAAGGGAGAACTGCAAGTGTGTGTATTGTGTGTGTGGTGTGTGTGTGTGTGTGTGTGTGTGTGTGTGTGTGTGTGTGTTTGTGTGTATCAATCTAGCTGGTCACTGTAACAAGCCAGAACACCCTAGGGGAAGCTCTTGGACTTCAAAATTCTGCCCAGATTTTTTTAGTTGCATGAGAAAGCCTTCTTTCTTTTATTATTTTTATATTGAATTAGAAGCTCTTTTACATAAATATAATTTTCTTCAGCATCTGTTGGGTTTTTGGACCATAAAATTTAGCAGAAAATTAAAAGCATAAAAATTTGCATAGCATAATGCTGAGTTATGCAAGTTTGAAATAAAACTTTATCTAATTTTGTCACAAAAAAATCTGTTTTTGAGAAGCATAATGTCTGACGAGCTAGCTCACATTACTCATACCCACATTTGTGAGTGCCACCTCGCTCTCCTCCCGGCATGATTCTGTTGCTCACTGGTTTGATCAGCCAGTAGAAAATGTATTTGCCAATAGCCTGGGTCAAGTGCCAGTTGCTTTTGGGCTTGGTTGACTGTCATGTCCCTTCTGCAACAGATAGGCTGCCAAGGAAGTAGCAGGAGTCAGGATGGAGTCAAGGTCAGGAGAATTTAACCAGAATCTTTCAGACAAGGGTTGAATTTTATGGGTCCTCAGTTCTCCATCTATCTTATGACCAGGCAGGTATGGGAGTCCAAGAGAAAGCAGGGAGCAGTTAAGAAGCTAGTGAAGTTAATTGTTTTGCCCATCTAGAAGCCAGAGTAAAAGACCAGCTCTCGAGAGTGTTGACCTTTGGTTTAGGGCTTTGTGCCAAGGGTACTGGTGCTAAATTGCCAGGTGAAGAAAAGGCAGGTAATAAAGAGACCTGTGAAGTATCAAGGTCAATGAAGAAGGCAGAGAGCAAGGACACAACTGATTCTAATGGTGGATGAATACACACAGAAGCATCAGGTCTGGGGAGCAGACTTGGAAAGATTGCAAGGAGTAAATGATGTGAGATTTTAAAATATTAGATGTAGTCAAAAGTGAGAAAGGGGACAACGAGCAGCAGCAGCAGCAGAAAGACCACTGGGTTGAGAGTTAGAGGCCTGCAATATAGACTGACTAACAAAGGACCTCTAGTAAGTTATTTTATACTAAAATATCGTTGGCAAAGTTAAAACATGGTACAATCACTTGCTTGTATTGTACCAACAGGTGATGTTGAGTATCCACATTCTGGAGTGTGTGCTGGTTCCCAGTCCCACACTGGCTTATAGCACACAAATGAAAATCCAAAACAGAGTTTTGTCTTTGTTGTCACTGTTGTAGTTTTTCTACACCTAAGATCCCTTCTGACTGTGATCCTATGTACTTCTTTTATGTTACTCTTGAACTTAGGAGGGAGAGTTTATCTTCATGGTTGGGTTGGTTAACAACCTTGAGTCTAACAGCCACTATTAGAATCTGGTTTCTTTGGTTATTGACTTTAGAAATGTGGGTGTAATTCTTCCTATCACTGTGGCAAGAACCTGGGTATGACATATTTGAAGCATCCTTTAGGATCCATTCATAAGGATGGGTAAGAGGTGAGGGCTTGCCAAGACTAGGGGATCAGAGCAAATGGGCTTCAACCCTCTCTTGATGAGTCGTGAGAGTAGCTTGGGAGTGAAGGACAATTGACCTTTTGTTAAAAGGCACAGATGTTTGCAGGTGGAGGTGCTGCTACAGCAGAATACCTTAGTAGCTCCTTGAAACAGACAGTGTACACGGGGGTAATTGTTTCATAAAGACCAAGAAACGTATCATGTACATAAATCATAGTATAGTCCTTAACTCTTGCTTTTCCTCTGAGGAGCCAAAATTGTTTGGCATTTTCTTCTTGAATATTATTTATTTATTTTTAACATTTTATTGATAGCATCCATAATTATAGACAATAAACCAGAATGATTCCCTCCCCACCCTCCCTTATATCTCTTCCTTCTCTCAATTAGTCTCTATTTTGTTTCGGTGTCATCATCTTTTCCTCCCATTTTGTGTAGGTATTATCAGGCACTTCAGGGTCATGAATATCAAGGCCATTTTGTGTCTGAAAGATTGCATTGTGAGCAATCCTACCCTTCTTTTGGCTCTTATAATATTTCCACCACCTCTTCCTCGATAGACACTGAGCCTCGGGAAGTGTGATAGAGATGTCCCAGTGCTGAACACTCCACTGTCATTTCTTCTCAGCACTATGGGGTCTTTTGAGTTATCCCAGTGGTCACCACCATCTGAAAAAGAGAAGCTTAATATCAGACTCGAAACTCTGAACCTGCTATAGGAAAAAATAGGGGAAACATTTCAACAGATTGGTCATATTGGACTTTCTGAACATAACTCAGTTGCTCAGGAAGTAAAGCCTCTAATAAGCAATTGGGACCTCATGAAATTAAAAAGCTTCTGTATAGCAAAAGACACTGTGAACAGAGCAAAGAGGCAACCTACCCAATGGGAGAAAATCTTTACTAGCTATATATCTGACAGAGGATTAATATCCAGGATCTACAAATAACTCAAAAAACTAAGTAGTAAGAAATCAAACAACCTAATAAAAAATTGGCTTCAGATTGAATAGAGTTCTTAAAAAAAGAAATACAAAGGGCCTATAAACATCTAAAAACATGTTCTACCTTCTTAGCAATCAGGGAAATGCACATTAAAACTACTCTGAGATCCCATTTCACTCCTGTCAGAATGGCTACCATCAAGAAAACAAATGACAATAAATGCTGGTGAAGATGAGGAAAAATAGGAACCCTTCTACACTGCTGGTGGGAATGTAAACTGGTACAACCACTGTGGACAGCAGTGTGGAGGTTCCTCAGACTGCATGAAACTGATTTACTACATGACCCAGCTATACCACTCTTTGGCATATATCCTAACGACTCTACTCACTACCCTAGAGATACTTGCTCATCCATGTGTATTGCTGCTCTATTTACAATAGCTAGGAAATGGAACCAGCCTAGATGTCCCTCGACTGATGAGTGGATAATGAAGATGTGGTTCATTTATACAATGGAGTAGTATTCGTGGTAAAGAAAAATGAAATTATGAAATTTGTAGGGAAATGGATGGATTTGGAAAGGATTGTGCTAAGTGAGGTAACTCAGTCACAGAAAGCCAAACACTGCATGTTCTCTCATATGAGGATCCTAACTACAAATGTTTAGGCTTGTATGTGAGCTGGAATGAAAGTCAATAGTAGAGACCAGACAGCTAGACAGGGGGGCTATAAAAGAGGGAGGAGAGGGAGACTTAAGGAGAGGGTAATGTATATATGTAAGTAAATGAACAGATTACTGGGGGTGCAATGGCCTAAGAGGGTCAGGGGAGGGGATTGAGAAAAGGAGGGGTGGGAGGAGGGATAATCAAAATTTAAGAGGTTAAGAATAAGCCATATGAAAACTTACTTCTTTGGATAATGGCACACCTAGTAGCCATAGATTGTTACTAGGAAAATTTCAATTCCAGGGATGGGAACTTCCAGTGAGTTATTGGTTAGGGAGGTTCCTGAGGCCCCCAAAACATTACAGGCCATTGCCAAGGCTCTTGGTTGCCCACCAGAACGAGTTGATAAGACACTCCCTATTGCTGCAGACAACACATGCTTGGGCTGCAGCTCACTGAGAAATCAAGCTGCAGCTGGAAGCCTCCTCCCTGTTAACCAACTAACAGAAAGCTGGAAAAAGCTATGACTACATGCAGTCCCATGGGAGAGAGAAGTCATCAATGGTGGTGAGCAGCAGTGGACCTTGCAAGCCTTAACACTGGCCAGCCAGGCCAAATAGGCCGGCTGGGGCAATAGTGGCACATCTATTGTGGGGGAAACCAAGCATTTTCTAATTGGACTAAAGGCCCACTCCATGGGAGGGAAAGCATGTCTGGTACTGAAGATCTAGTCAAAAGTCTATGGCAAGGGAGGCCATGAGCCCTAGGGAAGTAATACCTCCTGTTGTCTGCTAAATAGATATATTATGTGCACCAAACTGCCTTATAATCACTTTTAAAAAAATCAGCATACCCATATAATAATGCTACTCTCACTTTGGGTTGGGATATTATTTATTTTGACCCATGATTTTTGGTGTAAGGTCTCACTTGAGCCCTGGCTGACCTTGAACTCACTCTATAGCCCCAGGATGGCCTTGAACTTACAGTGATCCTCCTACCTGTGTCTTCACAGTGCTGGGACTGATTTTAACTATTGTAAAAAGTCTTCTGGGGGCTGGGAAGATTGCTAAGTGGTTAAAGCCACTTGCTTGTAAAGCCTACAGGTCCTGGTTTAAATTCCCAGTATTGATGTAAAGCCATATGCACAAAATGGCACATACGTCTGAAGCTCTTTTTCAGAGGCAGGAGGCCCTTTTGTGCCTATTCATTCATTCTCTAAGAAATAAAACATTAAAAAAAATTCTTCTGGGATGTGTATGATGAAGAAATCATAGGGCCTAGTTTCTTCTTCTCATCCATGAAGAGGATGGAAATGTTAGCTAGATATAGTGAAACTTTACTTTCATATTTTATATATATATCATTGGCATGACCAGCAGAGTTTTGGTGAGGTCACCAAGAATCACTCTAATAATCACCACAATTGTTGCAAATGCAGTAAGGGTACTTCATGCTGGGCATGGCTCCCAGACCAACATGTCTACCTCATAGAATGAGGATGGAGCACATACCACAGAGCAGGATTCTTTAGGCCTGTGGGTAAATAAGAAATACTTAATACCTGGCCCTTCTAGGTCAGTGTCTGGCCTAAAGTGGTTGGTTGACAGATGGCCTGGAGTTGACAGATTGAAAATTTAGCCCTTAATTTCCTCCACATGCCTTTCCTGGTGAAGCCCAAGTCTTTCTTTAAGACTCAGTTTACATATTCCTATGAGGGTCTGGGTGAGTGATCACTCTGCTATGCCTTCTTAATACTGTCCTGTAGAGCATGTCATTCACACCTCTGATAACTTACTACAGTCTGTGTCCTCACCAGAGCAGTGATCTTTTAGTCAAATTCCTCATCTGTAACCAGACATGGTGACAAATGCCTCTAATGCATTTAAGAAGCTGAGTCAGAAAGATTGAGCACTTGAGGCCAGCCTGGGATAAAAACGTGCGACCCTGTCTCATAAATAAACATCCCTCCCTCGCCCCAGATCCAATGCCTCACGTTAACTCTTTTTTAAAAAATATTTTATTTATTCATTTATTAAGCAGAGAGAGAGAGAGCACACCAGGGTCACCACCTTGTGTCTGGCTTATGTGGGTACTAGGGAATTGAACCTGGGGCCTTAGGCACTGGAGACAAGTGCCTTAACCGCTGAGCCATCTCTCCAGTCCACTTTAACTCTTTTTGAAAAAGGGATAAACAGATTTTCTTTTCAGGGGGGAATGGTGCATTAGTTATCAATGAGAGTGTTTGATTTTGTGTTTTCATGATGATAATAATCTAAAAAACATTTTCAATTATGTTGGCACAAAGTTGTGGTGCATTAGTTGCCATGGGTTAATGAGAGTCCAGCAGAAGTGAGCCCAATTAGTATAGAGTGCATTTGTGCCAAATGAAAATCAAGCAATGCCACAGCGTGTCACATAAGTGGAGATTTATAGGCGCTCACACTGAAGACATGCTCAGGAGATGGCAGACTTTGTTATGGACCTGAAATACATCACCAGCCACCATTGGTGTCAATGAAACCTCTTGTATCATATTCAATTAATGTTGTTAAATTGAATTTGATTAGGTTTTCAGCTATGCTTGTAGATATTTAACATGGTTTAAATCTTTTTAATATCATGCTGAGAGTTCATGCTGGTGGGTGCCACACATTGTGCTAAGGGTTTGGCCTACATTGTGGCTTTCATTTTTCACAGGGATTCCTCAGTGACAACAGACCTTTGGGGAGGTAAAGGTGTTATTACGAGATAGGAGCTCTGGGCCGGATTGGATCTCCATAATGATGTGGTTGGTAGAGAGTCTGGGCTCTGGGGGAGCATTGAATCCCCCAGCTCTGGGTTTGTGCGTCTCGCTTTTCCATCTGTATTTCTGCAGCTGGGACTCTTCTGTCTGCTCTCCACATAGTAGACTCTCCATCAGGACTTGGCAAATACAGGGGAGACTAAGTCTTTTATTTAATTAGGGAATTCTCTTTCACTGATCTGCTCTTCTATCTGAGTCCATTCTCTGAGCTTCACAGCGATCATGCATCTGGCAGCTGATGTTCTCTTCCCTGTAACTTAATGCCATGCCTGTATTTCATGGGTTTCTCATGGCACCCGTGGTAATCCCTTCTTTCCTTTCCGTCTTTCTAGGTCAGTGTTGTGGAACTCCTAGTTAAAAAACATTGGACACATTGGTTTCTAAAATGAATCATCACCACTCTCCTTTTCATACCAAACATTTCTCAAGTGCTTTGAATTATGATCCAATTTTCTAAAAAAAAATTCCAGCAACTTTGAGGAGCACACCTTGGCATAAACATTCTTAGAACATTATATCTGATGAAGACAGGATGTAATAACAGAAGAGATTGCTTTGACACTAAGTCATTTAAACCCTCAAGCAAGAGATAAAACAAAATAGGTTTAATGTTGTTTTGATGCATTAATATTGAGATATATCTGCAAAATAATTTGCCAGGAAACAAAATATTAAGAGAGACTTAATAATAAAAGCCAGACAATGTTTTTAAATGTCAAAATGTTCTTCCCTTACTAGGTCGCAAAGGAAATCTTCACTGAAATAATGAATTGTCTTCTGTCTTTCTAGAGGTAAATAATATAAAAACAAAGAAAGTAGTCACTTATTTCTAGACACTATTAAAAAAAATAATTTTATTTAATTATTTGTAAGCAGAGAGAGGGGAGAGAGGAAAAGAGGGGAGTGAGGATACCAGGGCTTCATGGCACTGCAAAGAACTATTAGACACATGCACCATTTTGTGCATCTGGCTTTACATGGGTGCTGGGGAATCGAACTCAGGATCATAGTCTTTTCAAACAGGTACCTTTAACAGCTGAGCTATCTCTCCAGACCAAGACACTATTTTTTCAAATCATGAATTTAATATTTTTGTTGTGACATAATCTACATGTGGAAGTTTTTTTTAAATTTGAAACTATATTTATATGCCATTTTGAACAAAATTGAAGTTATTTGATTAGTGCTATTAATTAGATGTTAAAATATTAAGTTCTATTAATATTTGTAATTTATTTTTGTGGAACTAGCGATCATACCCTGGGTCTTGTGTATGCTAGGTAAGCACTCTACCATTCATCTACTTTCCTGGCTCCTAACTAGTTACTTTAAATGTAGCAGTTTGAGGTCTTAGTTTGCCACTACTTAAAAAAGGAGTTAATAATTATAGCAGGCTTGAATGACTATCTCAGAAGCAGCAGATGGTGGAGTGTACTGAGACACTCATGTTACTAGGCTTTCTCATTTAGCTGAGGTATTGTGTACACAGTTGTTCTTGTCTATTTGGCATCTGTAAATTTGTTTTGAAGTTAATATGATTATAAGATATGTAGATTATAAAGATGTTAAAAACAATTAAAATAATCAATGGAATAAAACCACAGAACAAAATATTGCATAGAAAGATTTCCCCCCCCCCAAGATGTCTTATTTCTTGTCTATGAATTAGGTTTGTGACAGATGGGAGATGATATGGGTCATCTGGGTGTAGGAGGCTGCCATTCTAACAAACACCTGCTCTGGGGTGTTCTTTCCCCTCCCCTCCTTGTCACAGTAGTAGAGAAATCAGTTTAAAGGAAATATTTCCAAAGAAAAACAGAATAACAGACAGCTACAAAAGAAATGCAGGAGCAATGATATTTATCAGGGTGTTTTTTTGTGTTTCTTGTATTACCTACCTCACAGCGGTGGGGGGGCTACACAAGAGGACTACAGGATTTTTTGTCAAGGGGGAGTTGCAGGTCATTCTGCCAATTACCATCAGAGATCACAGGCAATAGCTTCGTATTTTTTCCCTGTGGTGTTGATTGTGATTTTCAGATTCACCGAGAAAGTGTGTGAGGCCTTTATGAAACAGTGGAGTAAAGCATTCCAGTTAAATAATTTTATTAAAGCAAGCATTTCTCAGAATGTGCTACATGCTGTTAATGTATATTGTGCAAACCAAAGAGAGTCGAGGATCATCTGTCCTGTTAACTCCGTCATCAATTTAAGCTCAGTTAAGTGTGCTCATCTGACACTACACATCAAACCACAGGAAGGGCATGTCAGGGCTTGTCTGGGCCTTGCCACCCCACATCTTTAGCACAGAGCGGGCAGAGGCTAAGGCCTGCTAGTCTCGGCCCCTCATGATTCTGGCTTGTGCTCCATTTCTTCAAAGAGTTCCTGATGGGTCACTGCAAATATGCTGCGTTGGCACAGTGATCATTTTAAGCTGCAGACACTTGAGAGACAACAAATGCAGGATGGGCTTTCTGAACTACCCCTCCTCCTCTCCACAGGCCATATGAGTTGTCACAAAAAGATGTGCCCTCTAATGAGCAAGAGAAGAGCACCCTTGTCATCCACATGGAAGTGGCTCTGTGCCTCCTAAAATTACATTGTTCTTACTTAATTTCCCCACAAGTAACTTTTCATCATTGCTGCATTATGAATGCCTGTAATCTAAACCCTGTGTCATTTATTCACTAATTTACTGTTTCTCTCTCTAAAAGTTATGCTATGGTTCCTTATCAGCACTTATCTACATGTAAAATGTTAATAAAAGTCTGTGGGCACTGTGTGCTTTTCTTCTGTATGTCTGCCTCATGTCAGTTTAATTTTGGGGCCCAGATGGAGACCTCCAAAGTGTACATGAAAAAAAAAAATCTTCCCTATGCAATGAGCACCTGCTCCAGGCAGGTTTTTGGCTTTGTATAAGAATTTCTTGCAGAGTTTGTTAAATAGTCTTCCTCTGTTACTCCACCCTTTAAACTTCTTATTGGATAGATTCAAGATGGGGAAATTGGAATCTGCATTCCTATAGAACACTTTCAGTGAACTTGTGGGCCCAAAGTTGAAAAAATACAGACCCAGGGAACTGGGGAGATGGTTCACTGGCTAAATCTCCAGTGCTTTCTCCAATGTGTGTGAGTTTAAGGTAAATGCTGAGTGAGGATGATAGTGGGCCTGTCTGTAAAACCAGTATTCAGGGAGGTAGAACTATGGGATCCCTGGGACTGACTTGCGAGACAAAGCACCATTGACCCTGGGTTTAAGTGAGAGATGCTGCCTCGGTACATAAGGTGGAGAGAAATCAAAGACACTAGATGTCAACCTCTGGCCTTCACATGTATATGTGCTTGTGCACTTGTACACACATGTGCCCGTGCATCTGTACACATGTGTGTCTGTGCACCTGCACACACATGTGCCCACATACTTGTGAACATGCATACACACAAAGATGCACTCCACACACATATATAGCAAAAAAAAAAAAATCAAAAAGAAGACAAACAGGTCTACCACACACATCTCTGGTCCATTCGATCTGGTAGTATATTAATCCTGGCTGTATGTTAGATCTGGTCTTATATTAGATCTGGTAGAATATTAGATCCTGGCTGTATGTTAGATCTGATCTTATATTAGGTCCTGGCTGTACATTGGATCTGGTGGTATATTAGATTCACTCGTTAGGCTCCTATAAGTCAGTGGTACTTGGGCCTCACCACAGGCATTCTGATATGATTGCTCCACCACTTTGTCCACTATCACCAGGTAAACGTATAGTTGAGATAGAGCTAGGGGCTGATCCAGAGTTTCTAGACCTGCCAGACAGTAGGTTTTCCATGGACATCAAGACAGATGGCCAGATTTGTCTCCTAAAGATTCTGATTTTGACAAGTTTGGGTTGAGGTCCACCATCCATGTTTTTAATGAACTAATAAGTTGATTTCATCCTTTGGCAAGTTTGTGACAAAAGGCAATAGATGTGCAAATTGAAATAAGCAAACTCAGAAACCCAAAGACCACATTTCCTCTCATATGTAAAACCTAGATTTAAATTATATGTATAAAATGTGTGTGTGTATGTGTGTGTGCGTGCGTGCGTGTGTGCGTGTGTGTGTGCATGTGTGTGTGTGCGCGCGCCTGTGCTTATATTTATTTATGTGTGTATGGGTCACAAAACTAGCAAGGTGGTTATGAGAGAGGAGGAAGAATTCTTCAAGCTGCTTGGAAATAGGATAATGGAATGCGTTTAGTAAGAAAGCAGAAGTTGAGATTTACTGGGGGTAGAAAGATAACCAGCTGGAGGGGGAAGGGGGCACCGAGCAGTGGCAGGGAACTGGGGGAAGGGAATGAATGAGAGAAAAAAGTATAATGACACATATCAATAAAGACGTCATGATGAAAACTATCACTTTGCATGCTAACCTAAAAAGTTCGTTAAAAAGAAAAAGGAACAAATAACAAAAAGAGAATAATAGATGGTTCACTACTAGGCTATAAAGTAGAACTGGAGTATCTCGATCTGGGAGAACTGGAGGAAAGATTTGATTAAAAAGAAAGAAAAAAGAAATGAAGGAAGGATCAAAGAAAGGCAAGGCCAGAGGAACTGATAGGAGAAAATGAGTGTATGAGCACAGGGAAGGGAGGAAATGGCTCAATGGTTGAAAGATATTAAGAGCCAATAAAAAAAGATAAAAGAAAGATTTAGAGAAAATTCTATACAGGTTTTTCTATTTTGACAATTTTGTACAATCCCAGAGCCTCATTAATCTTAATAGGAAGGTTTTGAATTATAATTTATAATGTAATCATATTTTAAAAAAGTTATCATTTTTAAATTCTGAAAGAATCAAAACTTCCAAAATTTTAAATGAAAAATACTGTGTGCTAAATTCCCCCCCCCCAAAGTAATCATGGCTTTCTTCAAATTTTCTGTGGTTAACTCTTACAGACACGAGTTTAGTTGTAGAGCTCTGTGGCTGTCTGTCCTACCAATCAAGTGATGAGTAAATATTTATTTGCATGGATGCCCTATGTCACCTGGAATCTTCAGTCACAGCTGATTTTTGAATGGCTTTAGAATGTTTAGATTTTTTTTTAAAACATGCTGTTATGGTCAGTAGTCAGAGTGTACTGTGACCTCTGAAGGGACAGTTCCTGGGGAGTGGGATTGCAAAACCATGTGGACATGTTTGGACATTCCCTGGCATGGTATATTTAGAGTCAATTGAAAAATCTAATTTTCAAAAACATTTAACAAGACAGATGCCAAGCACACTTCTTTAAGGAAACACTGAGTTCTTGGCATCCTCCAAGGCATTTACATTTACCTGATACAGGATTGTTCATAATGAATTTCCAGAACTTGCCTAGCAGCAATATAGGTGAGAACATAGGAAATGCTTAAATCAGTGATTCTACAGTTATGATGTTTCACATATTCTCTTTTAGCTCTGAAAGACTTTATTGGATTTCCTACAGAAATCTGCCACATGGAAGCATGTCCCAGGTAAACTGCCTTCTCCTGGTCGTTCCTTCCCTTCGTCTTCAGCCTCCCAGGTTTCTCCTCTCCCAGATCCTCTGCAACTTTTTGTCTTCTGAGTTAGTTCTCTGATCATCTAGTGCCTAGAAATGTTTCCCAGTGGTGAGGAACAAGCAAACACTGCACAAACCCCACCAGGAATGTGTCTGATAAACAGAGATGATGGTGACATAAGTATAGGCCATTTTAATAAGTGCTACATGTTTTACGGCGAGAAGTTACTGAGGATTCGGGGACAAGGGACCATTGAATGAAGTGTTTTCAGTGGTAGAGAGATTCAGCCACAAACATCGTTGCTGTTTCTGATCCTGGTCTTTAGAACCTAGACAGAAATGTCTTCTTTGTCATTCTATAACCTCCCCTCTTCTCCCCCCATTTTGTTCCTTCCTATCCAAGCTGTGACATATCACATAGCTCCTAAGGGTTTGGGCCCAAATGGGTTGAATCGTCCCTGAGGTCACAGGCTCATTATGAAAGGTCAGCTCTCCCAGATGGCCTCTGTAGGAGCTCTGAGTAACTTTTCATAAGTTATTTAGACCTAGTTCTATTTATATCAGTCCTGTGGTCTGAGAAATGTTTGGAAAACATTAGTGGAACCTTCCAGGCCCGCCATTATTAGAAATGCAAAAAACTGGAAAAATTAAGCTTTAAAAAAACTGTTTTGGTTTCTAAAGATTCTCTATGTGAATATTTTCCAATTTGGGAGTGGAGGAAAAGGAAAAATGTAGAAGATATTTTCCTGACACTTTTTTCAGTCTTTTGGTCACACCCTAAAAATTTCCAGAGTAAATGTCTCTCAGGGTGTGTGTGTGTGTGTGTGTGTGTGTGTGTGTGTGTGTGTGTGTGTGTGTGCACTTTATGTTTAAGGATGGAATGTTAGTTTAGTCTCTGGTTTTAGGGCAAAAAGCAGATTTTTTTTTTAAAGAAACCCCAGATTCAGCTTTATTTTACTTATTGATGAAATAAATATAGAGGTTGCGTTACTTCCTACAAGAGTGTAGGCCCCAGCCATGGCTGCATCTGCAGTGACATGAACAGTTTGGTTGAGAAACCACCAAGTGTAACAGGTTGACTCTTTCTGAAGAGCAGGAGACACTGTAGGAAAAACTGTCCCTGTCACTCAGGTCACCTTTTCATATCATATGCTTTTTTTTCCCTCTCTTCTTATGGATCTTTCATTTGCTATTGATATTATGAATTGTTATAATTTCCTTTTTGGCCTAATTTCTCTGTATTCACTTCTTCATAATGTTTGCACGTGCACGTGTGCAGTATGTGTGCTGTGTGTGCGCACACACTCTGAGCATGTGTAGTGGCCAGAGGAGAACATCAGATGTCCTTGCTCCCTCTCTCATCTGTTTGTTTCTTTGAGACAGAGCCTCTTCAGGGATGCCGGAGCTTTGCCATTCTTGTGAGTCTCAGTGATTTTCTGGTCTCTGGTCCACGGAGGACTGGGGTTACAGATGTTCATGGCCATACCAGCTATTTATGTGGGTTCTGTGGAATGGTACTCAGCAGTATCCTGTCCCCTCAGGCCCTCTCTCATGCTTGTGCAGTAAGTGGTCTTACTCACAGAGTCATCTCATCAGCTCCCATGTTCATTGCTTCTCATACCATACAGATTCTTCAAAGGCCGGTTTGAAATTTTCCTGTGGAGATTTGAACAGACCTTTATTGATCCCAGATAGGGCACAGTGGACAGACAAAGCATGATTGCACAAAAGTGCAAGTCTGAGTGTAGCGGCATTCCTTACAGGGCAGGGAGAGGGCTGACTCAAAGGCAGATGCTCCACTGACAAGCCAACCCCAGTACAGGTGAGAATTCACAAAAGCTGCACCCCTGGATGCACAGCTTGCAGGCAGCTCAACTGGTAGGAGGGTCACCTCTCCCCAGCAGGGGAGCGGGGGTCTATGACTTCTCTAATCTTGAGGAAGAGCATTATGAATCTTGTAAATTTTAATTATGTCCTGGGACTTGTGAGTTGTTTACATCCTGAGAACCTTCCTCCTCCCTCCAGGAGAGTTTATTTCAATTTAGAGATTACTGAAGACAAAACACAAACCTTAAAAGCCAGAAGGGCTTGGGGTGATGTATTTCAAGTCCTAAAAGATAACAACTGTCAGTCAAGATTACTGATGTTAGGAATTAAAACAAATCTTAACAAACTCAGGAAAATGGAAATAATTCCCTGTACTCTATCTGATCACAATGGGATCAAACTACAAATCAATAGCAAGAAAAATTATAGGACATACACAAACTCACAGAAATTTTACAGTGCACCACTGAAAGATCAATGTTCTGTAGATGTCTGTTAGATCCCTTTGTTCTATAGTGTCATGTTTCTTTGTTTATTTTTTGCCAGCATGACCTGTCAATTGGTGAGAGTGGGGTATTGAGGTCTCCCACTACAATCGTGCTTGGTGTTATTTGTGACCTCAATTCTAGTAGTGTTTGGCTAATGAAATTGGGAGCACCTGTGTTTTTTGCATATATATTTAGAACAGTAATGTCCTCCTGTTGAATAGGTCCTTTAATCAATATGTAATGACCTTCCTTGTTGGGCCCCAGTCTGACTGAGCAACCTTAAGCAAAGTTTTAGAATACACTTTGTTCCTGCTTCCTGAGTTTCATGTAGCTGGTAAGCTTTGTTCCTGCTTGTTAGGTTTCACTTTACTGGTGATGTAAACGCTGCTGATTGGCTGTAAAATAATGCAGCCTAGGGAGGCATACTTTGCTCTGCTGTACTTTACTGATTGGTTCCTGCCAAAAAGTTTAAATCCTATTGCTTAAGAGGAATAGGCGGGACAATGCAGCCTTGGGTTATAAAAGGGCTTTGTGTGCTCAAGTAAAGTGAGATTTACCCGACATGTGTCTGTCTGACCATTCACCTCACCTCTCCCCGATGGAGCCCTTTCTCCTGCTGGCCGGTGAGACTTGGGGTCAGGGGTCTGAGGCCCCCCAAAAACTTCCTTATCTTTCTTAACTACTGTTGGCTTGAAGTCTATCTTATCTGTTATTAGGATAACAACACCTGCTTGTTTACTAGGCCCATTTGCTTGAAATACTGTTTCTATCCTTTCATCCTAAGGAGGGGGTCTATCTTTTATGGAGAGATGTGTTTCTTGGAGACAACAAACATAAGGATTCTGTCTTTTAATCCAGTCTGTAAATTATTGAAAGGTATATTTGTTCTTGCTATTCTTGTTTTTGTAGTTTTTCCTTTACTTTCTTGTATTATTTATTGATTGAATATGGTTTATTTTTCCCTGCTTTCTCATATATGTGTTTTTCTTTCTCTTCAGTCTGAAGGATACTTTTAAGTATTTTCTATGAGTTGTTTTTGTAGAATAAAATCCTTTAATCTGTCTTTGTTGTGGAAAGTCCCTATTTCTCCTTCAGTTGCTATGGATAGCTTTGCTGGAAATAGTAATCTTGGCTGATAGTTGTTATCTTTCAGGACTTGAAATACATCACTCCAAGCCCTTCTGGCTTTCAAGGTTTGTGTTGAGTAATCTGCAGTTATTCTAATGGGATTCTCTTTATAAGTTACCTATTGCTTCTGTCTTACTGCCTTCAAAATATTTTCTTTGCTCTGTTCAATAGTTTAATTATATAATATGGCATGGAGAAGTTCTTTCCTGGTTTTGTCTGTTTGGTGGTCTGAATGCTTCCTGTATCTGTACTGGTACCACTTTCCTTATGTGGGGCAAATTCTCTTCTATGATTTTGTTGAAAATATCTACCATACCCTGAGAGTGAAATTCTTCTCCTTCAGGTATACTCTGAAGAGTGTAAAAACATCTGATTAATGAGTGGACCATGGTATGGTACCATTTCTACCTTTACTTTTGACTCAGCTTTTGGACAATGTCACATATGTATGGAGTTGCACGGAATCTTGTAAAGATACAGAGGAGTTGAAAAAGTCATCTGGCATCTGCAAGGTACTCCTAGAACTAAGCTATCATCCAGGCTTCTATGTGTTCTTGAACTTGTGAGTACTAGAACTAAGGTTGTGCCCCACCATGTCTGCTTCACTAGCCATGTTTCAAGCACTTAGAAGCACATATTGGGGATGGCTACTATGGGATTCAAGTTCAGCATGTCTGGTGTACGATATCTTGTCCATTGATGTTGTTAGTAGACATTACATCTGTCATTACATCTGCATTGCTTGGTCTGACAACTCTAAGAGTGACTTTAGAGGTAAAGAAATCAACTTTCGAGATGGTGGTGGCTTGGATGTGGAATGTTGCCCGTAGCCTCATGTGTTTAAATGCTTGGTCTACAGCTATTCAGGAAGGTGGAGAAACCTTTGGGAGGCAGAGCACTGCTGGAGGAAGTGTGTCCCTGGGGGCCACACCTTGAGTTCTATAGTCTAGTATAGTCTAGCTCTACTTGACATTTGCTCTTCTACTACTTACTTCCTGCTGTTGTGAAGATGTAACACGGGCTGTCTTCTCCTGCCAAGTTTTTCCTCTAACTCTGCCATCATAGACTTCTCCTTGAAACTGTAAGTAAAAATGAATCCTTTCCTTCTACAAGTTGCATCTGTTGTGTATTGTGCCCCAGCCACAGGAAAGCACCTGGTATAGAGATAGCAAATGAATTACCCAAATCCTGGCAAAAACACTTTCTTTGGGTTGTACTGAATTCCAGTAACATCCAAGTGGTTACACAATGACAGACATTGTGTTGATTACATAAAACTCTACATACTTTATGATGTTGAACAGTAAATAATTGTATTTACATTCATTAAGTTTCATTATGAGGTATGAATGTGCTTCTGTGGGAACAGAGGGAAGAGGCTTCATTTTTATTTATAAAAGAGTAGGTGATAGTTAAACTTGATTTTGAAAGATATGTGTTTCCCCAGCAGAAAAGGTGAGAAAAGGCTGTTTTAGGAAAAGAAAATAATA